>CAJVPY010000098.1:0-36341 GCA_910591965.1 Dentiscutata erythropus | reverse complement strand
GCACTAACACTTCGGGCGGACTACTTAAATAGGCAACCAAAAGTTGTATGTGTGACTAGTTGTACTCTCGTTATACTGATATAATATGTAAGCCAGTCTTCGGACGGCCTACCCGTTTAAACTAATAAAGTGCCAGGGGCCTAAGTGGTTACCTTAATATTAAAAAAAAATAAAAAAAAATATTTCTATATATATTCCGGGTTTCTCCCCTTGCAGTGTTACAGTTCCTAGACTACTGCACCTCCATTTGTGTATAAAGCATCACATGGCTACTTAGAGGTACCCATGTATAACTATCTAGCCACTAATTTATCTCCTCTTTGGCTTCCAACTTACTAGGAGGTTATCTACCGGATCAACAGAAGGCCGTACTCGCCTAATTAACCATAGCTGCCGCAACAAATTTGGACCGGCAGATCCTCAATTTTGATTGGCTAACGGCCGAGGATCTTCTAAATTTTGGCCCACATTACAAAATTGTTTACTAAATTCTGGCCAAAATTAACTTTTTAATTTTTTTATTACAAAAATAGAAATTTTTAAAAAATAAGCCCACATTATGGTAAAATTGACCCAGGAACAATTTTCACTTAATGGGCGGCTATGATTTCATTAGTAAAATTATGAGTAATTCCGGCCTAATTTTTTGATCGTCGCTCTTAGCCAATCAAAATCGAGAATCTGCCAGTCTAAATTTGTTGCAGCAGCTATGGTTAATTATTCATCTATTTACTGAGGCATTTGTCTCACTTATATGCCTCCCTCATCCAGACTTCGGTAATTTAATACTATAGCTTGACCTATACACTCGGGGTCAGAGCTAACTATTGAACCCCTTGTATTACTTACTTCTTGCTCTTATTAAGGTTCACAACAATCCCAATACCCACATTTGGTACTGTCTTCTTACCCGGATTCTTTATCAATCTCTTCCTTACTTCTAGCTAGCAACCTGGAAGAGTTGGTTTGCTCAGGCTTTAGGTACTTAAAGGATGCCCTCTCCTTGATACATACTTTTGAAGCATATGCTCTTTTCCTCCAGTGCAACAAAACCTGACGGTTCGGCTAGTATGTCCTCTACTATTAGGACCTGGTTGTTTGGTTCTCTGATCTTGGGCTCTGGTTCGAATTTAGCCCTTATATAGTACTGTCATAGATCATTGCTATTCTTTAGCTTGGGACTTCCCAAATAGGTTTTTAGTTATTCCAATTCCTCGGCTTTATTGCACTATTGCTTTTATTACTAGATAGTGTAACCGAAGTTATAGATTTATCTAAGATCCAACTGATAATCATAATCGTCAACTATAACACAAGTCTATTTTTCAAAATTTGTCGTCCATGGAATTGAAACTCTAGACCTGCCACTTGGAGAGGGTGACAACTAGACCACTACACTAAGTCGCTACACCTTTTAAATTATTTTTATCAAAATATTTGAAATATTTTATTTAATTTAGATTAAGCTATCTCAGTGAATATTGAACCAATTTTGATGATTTAACTACCATTATAACCAAAATAACATGCTGAATATTATTTATTATCAAAAATTACAATTTTTTTTAATAAATTTTGCTTTTATTTGCTTTTTACAATGTTTTGAATCATTTTATATCAAAATATTCGAAATAGAGTATTGCTAACTTTCACCTAGGTGACATTACCTAGTTGCATAAAAACCAATTAGATCACTAGATTTTGTGTAACCAAAACAAAGCAAAGAAAAGAAAAAATTTAAAAAAACTTTAATAACTCTAAATTTTATTATAAAAACTATATTTCAACTTCTAAGCAAAAGTTTTTAGCTTTGAATTTTATATATATAAATCCTCTTACTCAAACTCTAACCTAACTTTAGCTTATACCTAACCCTAATCTTAGCTACATGTAAATTTATTTTAATAAAAATTTTATAATACCGGGTGATATCACCATAGGTGAAAATTAGTTAAAATTTTCGAAATATTATATATAAATTTAGATTAAGCTATCTCGGCGAATATTGAACTAACACTACAAAAAAATGTGATTATATAAAATATAACTATAAAAGGTTTAACTATATATATAACTTAAAAGCTAGTTAGTTAAATCTGGTTTAATATTTTTATAATTATATATAAATAATATTTAGATATAATAATTAATACAGTATATTAAATTAATATTTACAAGGTTACAATCCTTTATGCAGTACTATATACAACGGTAGATATTTTAAATATATTTTAGTATATTTTATATTTGCATATTTTATTTTGTGTATATTTATCGAGTATTGAAGAGATAACAAGTTACGTACATAGGTTACTTATCAAAGGCTAATGCATTAGAACATACTGTATATATATATATAATAAGCCACTGATTTTGAATAAACATATATAATTTGTGTTTAATACAGTAATATTATAATACTAGTCGTTACAATAATCATTTCGATAAAGATAATAATTCCGACTACGTGTATAACGCGTGATAAAACAATAAATTTAATCCAGAAAAATAATAATAATTAAAAAAGTATTAAAAAGGTAATACGTATAATAATAGTAAAAGGCATAGAATCAATAATAATGACAATAAATACAACGTGCAAACTTTAATCATTACTAAACGTTAAAATTAGTGATGATAAGACGAGCACGTTTTGTATATCGATATTACATAAATTTTCACAAATTACATAAACTACTATGAGTTACATAAAACTATAGCGATAGAAATGGAATAATGCTTTATGGTAATTAATAAAGATTAGAAATGAATCAAAAAAAGTTATTAACCGTTCTAATGAATCAAAAGATTCACAAGTACAAAAAACATTCTTATCATCACTGATTCATGTTCATGACGAAATGTTGTAAAAGATTAGATCTAAAATAAAAATACATCAGATAAGATGGATCTCATCCCCATTGAAAACGTCATCAAATCTGCTTTATTGCTTGAATTAATACATTATTGCGATAAGGACTAATTATGACACTAGCTATATTAGTCTGTGCATACTTTGTTATCTACACTATTTTTGGGAATATCGATATACGTGCCTAGTTTGTTACTACGCTAACACTAATTTGTAATAGGTTTATAAAATTAAATATCATGTGATGATATAAAATATATACGTAATTTAGACTATTTCCATTTAAGGACGGAGTTTCAGATTGGATGAACTACTAGATAAAGTATACGTAACAAAAGTATATGTTACGAATTTAGAAAAGTATTATGTACAATAAGAAATCAATCTAATTAATTTTTGTTACTTTTACCTTTTTATTCTTTATTCTAATTATTATATTTTTATTACACTCTTTAAATGTTAACTAAATTTAGACTCATTCCTTTGCCTAAATTATAATCTACATAAGAATATATATATATATTTTTATTGGTTCTCTTTTGGACATTGGGTTAGATCAGTTTGATGAGCAATGGTTCTAGTAAATGGGTTAAACGAAGGGGTCGTCAACTTTGATTCAAGATCGTTGTTAATAATAAAAAAATAAAATTAATATGTATTAAGCATTAATTAATTTTTTATGAATTAAACTTTTTATAGAAACATAAAAAAGAGATAATAATATCATTACTATAAAAATATTGTTAAATACATTTAATTTCAAAAATAAAAAGAATTTTTTTTTGTTTCTTTTATACGGTTTAATAATTCAAAAAACGGATCAAGAGATGAAATTAAAATCAATCACAACATTATTTTTAATAATCTTTCTTTATATTCTAATCGTTCATCCTAACATTGGATTATCTCAAAGATCAACGATAAAAAAGAAATTGAGTAAAAGAGATGCATACAAAGAAAAATATATTAGATTAAAAGGTTCAAATTGTAAACTTTCGGGAATGATTAAATTCAGTCCAAGACATAATACTGATGAACTCTTTGGAATAATTATGTTTAAAGAAGTTATACTAGATGATGATCTGCAAACACAGATTGATGGATTTCTCACGACACCTATTGGAATTGATGGATTAAAGACAGAAGAAGGAAAATATGTTTATACGGCAGGAATTTTTAAAGAAAATGAAAAGATTTATGACATAACCGAACCATTATTTCGAGGAGCAGTAGAATTAGTCACAAAAGTACCTAAAACAGTGAATTTGACAATTTGTGGAGAAAATTCAATAATTGGAAAAACATTGGTAATTAAAAAAGATGATAAAGAAATAGTAGTAGCAGATATTACAGGATTAAAACCATTTTAATCAATTAATCAATTAATCAATTAATCATAATTAAAAACTTAGGAGAAACACAAGTATGTGTTTTTAATATGTCCTTGTGACAAATCATGAGCGATTTCATAAACAAATATGTAAATTACATAATAATTAAATGTTATTATTATCCTATATTAAACATTATTATTAGTGTATTGCAGATTATGATTCCTCCCGAAATTGCCAGAAATATGCAACGGATTTTCGATTGCCGAGAAGAATTTTAAATTATATAGTGCAGTACTGCAGTAGTGGTTAACTAAATAACTAATAAATATTAAATATATATAAATAAATATATATATAAATAAATAAATAGAATAATGATAAATGAAAATAATAATATAATTATTAATTAAATTATAAATTAAAATAAATAGGATAATAAATAAATCGAATAGATCTAACTATATAGATATAAAAGTTTTAGTAATGCTGTAATGATCAACATACATACATAAATGCTTCTGAAAATTTAGTAGAATGTTTGTTGTCATCATATGTACAAAGTTTTCTGGGTGCATGTGCCCGTTCCTAAGGACTTTTCTGTACTTCATTATTGTAATTAAAGGAACGAATTCTTTGTGAACCTATAAATTTTTATTTTAATTCTAATAAATTTTATTATATTTTATTATATTATATTATTCTCTATTATTCTCTATTATTCTCTTATTCTATAATTTTTTTTTATACATATAAAATTTTGTGCATAATCAAACATGTTTCATACGAAAATATACGAAAAAGATATTTTTATTTTCTCACGTAAACCAAAAAAATCATTTGATCATTTGAATCATTTGACCAAACCCTACTTTAATAACTATAATTTATTAATCGAGATTTTTTTTGTTTACCCCACAAAAAAAAAACAAGTACCCCACCCTTTGGCGTATTTCCTGATTTACTTTTTTAAACCTTTAAAGTCAATCGATCATAAGGCGAAAAGATTTACCAAAATTTCTTCTAATTTTGTTTAAAGATAACAAAACGAATGCGTGCAAATAGCATGAAAGCAATAGTACAGTAGTTACAGTACTATAGTAGTCACTGTAAAGTTTACTAAATTTGATTTACACTATCTCTACTACTGTTAGATACTGTTGTACTTAAAGGATATAAGATAAAGCCTGGCGTAAAAAAGTTCTTTTTTAATACAGTTAATACAATTAATACAGTTAATACAGTAAATACAGTAAATACAGTAAATACAGTAAAGAATAAAAGGTGAATATTTGATGATCTTTTTCTTCATTTAGAATTTTTAAATTTCTCATAGTCGCTTACCTGATTCAGTGAATTAAATTCGGTGAACTCCAAGAAAGTTTCTATCTCTATATGAAAAAAAAAATTCTTTTTTCATTCTAAAAATGTACATCAAAAAAAAAAAAGTTTTTATGTATGATCGATTAACAATTTTTCATAATGGACTTAATCATTTCTATTGTTTTTAAAAAGACAAAACAAAGGAGATGATAGGTTTCATAAAAAAAATTATATAATAAAAATTATGATAATGATAAGAAATTATATAATTATAATCATTATTAGTGGTAATTATAATAAATTATGTGATTTTAATGATCAAATATATCGATCGATTTTAGCATTTATTGATCGGCTATTTTATTCCGAAAAAGAACGACAAAACATATCTGATATATATGCATGTATGTATGCATGTATGCATGTATGTATATATGTATGTATGTATAATGTATAGTATAGTATATAGGTATTTCATTCACAAGCCACAAAACGTAAAGTTCGGAGGTGTTTTTTATAACATAAAGTAAAAAAAAAGTACCAATCAAAATAACGCACGTACGATCAAAATCATACAGACATGCAAAATACGCGCATTAAGTAACATCAATAATACATAATAGCGCCAGACTTATACGCCATGCACGAATAGTAATGTTATACTGAAATGTTTTATCAACTTCGTACTATTTCGTACTATGCAAGACAATGTCGTGTAAAACATATCGATATAAAAAAAAACTATAAGTATTCAATTTATTATGCATCAAAAAGTATTACTTAAATAGCAGTTGATAATTGGTACTCGAGATTACACATTATGCACTGTTTACATGTTTTTTACATGTTTTTTAAATGTCATTATTATTTTCGCATATACACACCTCTGAAAATTTAGGAGGGAATTTGAGATCAGTGGTTTAAAACAAATTTTCTAAAAGGAAATTTTAAAAGATCAGCGATCTCTTGATTAACATTAGCATTTTTTCGATCATTAGCATCTAGCATCTAGTTCACTATATACTATATTCATTAAATTTCTTAAAATTTCTTTCATAATTTACAATATTTTCATTATTTTCATTATTTAAAAATTGTTTAAATTCAAATTTCATTATTTAAAAATTGTTTAAATTCAAATTTCATTGTTATCAAATATATTAACCAAATTTTTCTCTGGCAAAAAATCTGATTCTTCGATCTGTTTATTTGACAAATTGAAACAAATTCGGACAAAATATAAAAATATACAAAAGATGATATAAATAATAAATAAATCAAAAGAAAAAAAAAAAAGATAAAAGAATATAAAAGAAAAAAAAAAAAATTGGCAAAACTAAAAATGGCAAGATTGGCAAAATCTGAATATAACGTAAAAAAAAATTGGCAAAATCGGATAAAAAAAAAAGAGGACCGAAAAGTAATTGGCAAAATCTGAAAAAATATGACAAACGAAATTGGCAAAATCTGAATATATAGTAAAATATAAAAAAAAATAAAAAAAAATCGATAATTGGCAAAATCTGAATATGACAAGCAAATTGGCAAAATCTGAATACATGAAAATATATATAAAAAAAAAATTGGCAAAATCTGAACATGACAAACAAAAGGTGGCAAAATCTGAATATTGTAGGCACTAAATCGTGAACAGTTTCGAAAATATATACGCAAAAGGATAAATCGTGAAATTGTCGTCGCTTAATTAAAATCGAATGGCGGCTAATAGGAATTAATAGAAACCAAAAAAAAAAAAGGTCATAAAAAATTTACAAATGATGATGGATGAATTGGAAATTGGTAACAGAAATCACAAACACAAACAAAAAAATTTCGAATTGATAAAATGGTCGAAAAAAATGAATAAAATTTGAGGAAAGGAAATCACAAACACAAACAAAAAAAATTTCGATAGGAAATAAATATGGTTTTGAATAATATCTTAACACGTTTTTGGTGTATCAAGACTTAAAACTAATCAATAGTTTTAAAAATCATTAAAAAACGGGCATAAAATTGTCATAAAATGTTTCGGGTATATCAAAAAATCTTACAAGAATAGTTGTGGAGTTGTAAATAAGAGAATTTAACTTATTCACCTTCAAACTCACACGAACGTAAAATTGGAAAGAAAAGAAAATCTTCAAAAAAAAAATTGCTCAAACTAGAATAGTGGGTTCACAATAGTGGGTTCACACTAGTGCTTCACTCACCCACAAATTCACAAAGGAGGAAACTAGAAAACAAAATTTCCAGTCGCAAGAAAAAAATGAAAAATCACATGCTGCAAAATACCAAAGAAACCTAGCTCCGTGTGCCGGTGCGCTCTTCGTCGGTTTCACATCGAATTCAGAATAGCACCGTATGCGAGCTTTATAACTTCATCGTACAGATAAAAAATAAATTTTGATAATAGATAGAGGAGTAATGTGTTGGAGTGATGATTATGAATGATTATGATTGGTTATGATTGATTATGATTGATTATGAATGATGTGTAAAAAAGAAGGTAATCATATAATATACGGAGTATATATATATGTTATATATATGTTATATAGCGGAAATATTTATTTTTCATCAAATTACTTAGGTGTAGGCCTTTGGCAGTGACCTGCTATCGAAATTGTCATCGATATGTCCTTAGGAACGTTTTACGGCAGTGACCAGCTTCAATAATCTCAGAGGAATCTTGTAGTGTGACTCTACACTTGTTTAATGTGTGGAGATTTTGGTTCCTGGTTAACACGGCCGATGTGAATGTGTGCGTAAATGCGTGTGGGAAACTTTTTCTTGAGTTTTCTTTTTCATTTCTCAAATAATACGCCGGTAAGTCGAGGTGCAACGTGGTGGTGGTGGTGCATAATTGAAAGTTTTTTAAGAAAAACCTTTCGTGTGACGTTAACTGAGGTGAGATTTTTTTCTTTGTAATTCTTTACAAAGAAATGAGATGATAATATCGATGTATACTAACGATATACGTTAGAATACGTTTTAAGTTAGGTTCTAATCGCGCACGCATAACGTCTGCGTGGAATAAGAAAATAAACGAATAGGCTATCGAAGGTAATAAAACACAAACACAAACATCTTTTTTTTTTGAGGGGAATAATATAAAAGTATCTTTAGATAAAAATACTAATAATAAAAAGCGATAGAATGGATAATAAAGTGGTAATGGTAAAAAAACCAGGGCTTATAACTCAAGGTTTTATACTAAATCATTTACCACATTTTGAAAAAAGTGCGAAAGTGATCATTTAGTTAAAAAGACTCATCTTGAATAATCGTGGTATATATATTAATAATAATATAATACCAACGAAGAAGGGTAACTAAGAATAATACACAAGAATAAGCACAAGACTACAAAAGTGCGAAGGAATAAATACATAGTACATGACATCCTATTTTATGAAAAAAAACATCCATAGCAAACCCATTTTTTCATTATGTCTAAACCCATTAATATATATAAGACCGTTAAAAAAAAATAGATATATGATATTAAATAAATAAATAAATAAATAAATGTAAATAAATAAGAAAGTGGGTTTCAAAAGGCTTTCGCCTTTTTGATTTTTGGAAGAAGAAAAAGTTGGCCCTTTTATATGTTTTCAAGCTTTAAATTCGGCAATGACAAGTCAAATAATAAATGAAATGTACTGTACATACATATAGTACATACATTAGTTAGTACATATATTAGTTAGTACATACATTAGTTAGTACATACATTAGTTAGTACATACATTACTGCATTAGCACACACATTTAGTACACATATTAGTTCGTACATAACATACATGCGTACGTACATACGTACATCATAACATTTGGTACTATATTTACCACAATGGCGTGCGTGGCGTGCCAATGGATGCCCGCAGAGAAGCCGAAGTGACACAATCTTTTTTTATAATTTCGTGTTTGAAACTGAGTTACTCAAGTAGTCGAATATTTGATTGGCTAATGATTACAAGATTACAAGATAAAAAAAAAATCTAATAATCCTTTTTACCTGTAATATTCTTTATATTCTTTTAGTAATATCCTTTTTAATATCTTTTTTTAATCCTTTAATGGATATTTTCATGAAATACTTTCATGACTTAATCACATGATAAAAAAAAAATCGGAGATGATGGTCTGAGAGCCTATTACATTTACTAAATTTATTAAAGTAAAAAAAAATCATGGCTAAAATCAGTATACAGGCGTGTGATTTTAACAAATTTAGTAAACTACAGTAATAACTTTAATTGGAAATCTGTAACTTTTCTACTTAGATTTGTCATTATACTAATAAAGTAATTTATAGGTATTTTACCATAATAAACATTCGGATTTCGGAGTAAATAGATAAATTTATGTATTTTGTATGACAATCTTTTTTTAGATATTATAAAAAAAAGGCTTAAATAAGAAATAAATCTTTGTTAAAAAGAAACTAAAATAGGGATTAAAAAATCTACATAGAACGACCTGATACATACTGACATAACCTGACATAACCTGACATAATGATAGTATACTTCCTTTTTTTTAAAACAAAGTTAGAAGTAAATGCAATACGGTAAGTAAATACAGTAAGTAAATGTAGTTATAAAATAATAAAATAATAAATATAGTAAGTAAAAAAGTCGAAGTAGAAAAATTGAAACCTGTTTAAAGTAAGTTACAGAAATTTTTGAAATGTTACAAAAAGTTTCCCCGTTCTCTCACTGATCACGCTATGGCACAGGTGTATACATGCATTTTAATGCACTGCAATAATTAATAGAAAGAATCATCATTGGACAAAAGGGCAGCGACTAATTATGACTAGTCAATATCTAAGCAGGATAACAAAACAATTACTGAAACAAGTTTAAAGGACTAATAAAATTGATACGTATGCACTGTATGTACTTTATGTACTTTATGAAAAGGTAATAAATGTAACTAAATGCATGTCGAAACAACGACATCAAAAAAATTTCGTCCTACAGATCATGAAATCAAGAAATCGTTGTCTTCTTATGCATTGCAGGATAAAAATTTGCGGGAACTCTATCTCGTACATTCTCATTTGTATATATTCGTTTATATTCGTTTATATTCGTTTATATTCGTTTATATTTTCGTAAACATTGTCTTGTCTGTTGTCTATATAGGTTGATATTGTATGTATGTATGCGTTTTAAAAAAACTCTCATTAAAATTATTAAAAATCGATAATAAACATTTATTTGAAATGTTTGAGATTGTTAAATTTGAAAATTTATTATTAAGTTTTATAGTACAAGTTTTATGATTGTTAAATTTTATTTTTAGTATTTTTAGTATTTTTAGTAAGTTTGAGATTGTTAAAACTTATTTGAAAATTGTCATTGTTAAAAAATTTGACAATGTAAAATAATCTGCTAGATCGAAAACGAAAACAAAAGTTATAATAATAACTATATAGAAGTATTAACGTTATAAAAAAGAAATTTTAATACACTTACAAATCAAGCTAAATTAACGATTTAACGATATATCGATCATGCACATGCGCCATTGATTTGCCTCTGAAAATGTCAAATGAATGAATGAGGAATTTGAAAGATTCTTTTTGATAGTTTGGCGTTATTACATTATCGTATTTTGCCGAATTTCGACATTTACTTTTTTTTCTTTGTTGATATTTGATTTCTTTGTGATCCACTGATTCCGTCTGATTATTTGTCATATTTGATTACATATTAGATCAACAATGACAATTACTACATCACCTGACTACTTTATTACTTTATTTATTTTATTGGTTTACGTAATGTTATTACTAGTCCCTTCGGAGTTAAATTTTCCTTATACCTAAATGTACAAAAATTTTTGTTTTTTTTCGCGCTAATAACAAATTTATAATTATTGATATACTGTAGATATATGTAATTTATACGTACGTACGTAGATTTTCTTTTTTTAATAACTATATTAGGTATTTTGTGGGGAAATATCCTTGAACAATGAATTGTTAATTTAGTTTATCATAACCTAATAATTATATAAAGTTTAAAAAAGATATACTAAATTATATTTTATATATTTATATATATAAATATATATATATTTATATTAAAATATACGTATACATATATCTAATATATTTAAACCATTAAAATATTCTCATTGATTATTACAAAATTATACAATAATAAAATTAGACCATCCGTGAGCATCCATGAAAGTAACGATTGATACCTAGTAAAGGAAAATGTCAATCTGAAACAATGAAAAAACGGCGGTTGTGAAACAATAACACGGGAAAATTGATCCGGTTAAGCCCCTTCTTTCACCCCCAAACAGATGAGCAAATTATTTAATTTTTTGAAAAAAAATGTTTCACCTTTTATCTCGCGTGGTGAGTAATAAATGTATATCTTTATTCCGATGATCTATTTTTATTCATTTCAATTTATTTAGTTTATTTGCAAAGAATGACTATGACGATAGTAACACTTAAATCATTTTAAATCACTTAAATCACTTAAATCACTTAAATGATAAGTTACTGTTCAATTATTATTATTATTATTACAAGGTGAAAATATATAACCATACACTAATACTTTCATTCAAAGTAATTTCATTTTATTCGTAAATAAACAAATAATAAAATATTTCCACCAAAAAAAGTTAACTTGTCATTTTTACGTAAAAATATACGCCTGTACTGTATATGTTATACTGTGTTTACTATATGCTATGTTATATTTATATGCTATATTATATTTACATTTCCTACTTTTTTTTTACTATATTATTTTTATTATATACTAAGTTTACTACGTACATATACTACGGATATTACTACATATACACGGATATTACAACATATACTACGGATATTACATTAACCATATACTAAATATATAAATTCTTTTATTATTTACGTTACGTTTACTAAATGGTTACTATATATTTACTATATGTTTACTACATGTTACGTTTCAATGTTTATCGCGTGACCTGCTGTCAATTAGCCTACTAACTAAGTTTGAGGTTTAGATTAATTTTATCATTTACAAAATTTACAAAATTTACAAAATATATTTAGCCTTGATATTTATAGTACACATGTGTTAGATTGGTTATTGGCAAAAAAAAAATTTAATGCAGGTGACAAACAATAAAGTAAAACAAACAAAAAAAAATATTATCTACGAATGTACAAATATCTTACAAACGTACTTTGTACGGTACGAAAGTACAAGTATATTCGTATCGATATCTGGTATCTAAGATGCAAGTACAGTATAAAGATTCTAATGGAACCTGTTAAACTCAGATAAACGATATTTATTGTGTTACTAATGTTTACGAATAATTTTATTATAATAAATAAATACATTAAATTATCATTAATATTTCAAACCGTTTACAAAAATTGATTTACATGTAACGTATACTAAAAAAATATCAATTTTGTATTATCGAGATTTGGTTATTTTTACTTTTTTGTAAAATAAGAACCAATCAATTTTTCTTTAATTTGAAACCCATCTTAGTCTAACCGTTCTTGGTTATTAAATGATTAATTTTTTTTGGTCAATATTTTGATCACGAAAATTTTTAATAAAGCTTGTAAATTCTAGAATATTTTAAAAAGAATTTGAAAATTTATTTTTAAGGCTTTCAAATTCCTTCATTTCTATCCCTCATTTCTATTATTCGAAATATGGAACTTCATAGAAGTAGTTCATTGAAGTTTCCGCCCTACATACAGTACAATGGACTCTTGAGGATCAGGTATCCAGTAATACAACGTTTCTAATTATTATTTATTCCCCAATTTGTATTCATTAACATTCATTAACGATATTAATTATAGTTTTATAGATAAGTTTTATGAGCTTTATACTGTTATAGATAAGGTTTATTATAGATATAAATTCCGGAAACATTCAACTATTCAATTAGAATACTACTGTAACCAATAGGATAACTTGAACAACAAAATTTAATATTAATATGGCTAATTTGATTTACAAATACGGTCGTACTACATATATGTGGCCAATGTGGCTAATATGAGGCGAAATTCCTGTTATCATTATCGTGAACGGCCGATAAAGGGTATAAATATTTATAGCGATAACGTAAAAATTTTTATTCCAAATAAAATACTTTTATGTTATTGTCAATAAAAATATCGTAAGCTTCAAAGTGTTACCAAAATTTTTTTTCCGATTTTATTTAAATCTTATGTCATTTATTCTAAAAAAAAAAATTATTACTATTTAATCTCTACAATCCAGGCCAGGCTAGGCTAGACTTGAAAAACAGATATGTATTATAATAATTTGGCATTAAAAGTAATATCTTGTAATACTATAATATAAACAAAAATCTGAATTTTTTTTAATGACCTTTTGGTTATAAATAATGATAATGGTCGCGGAAGAGATCCGCGAATTCAAATGTACGACATATTCATTCCATGATTTGTTAAGAATGGTTAAATCATTTTCAATTGGGTTTTTAAATAGGAGGTTTGTTTAAACCACCCCCCATATCATCAAAAACAGATTCGTCGTTTACCAAAAATATCTGGGTTACACGATAGATAATCAATATCGAATATATCGAATATATCGATCGAATCAATGCTAAAAGACCAAAATTTGTTGAAAAAGATTTACTATTCTTGAAATATTAATAAAAACAAAATTATCAATTTTTCTCCTTAAATTTTGATATAATATTTGTCATCAAATTCAAGAACGGTTAATCTTTTTTGAAATCATACGATTTATAGCATTACTTTAAATCAACTCTCTAGTCCTAAAAGGTACATACAATAAGTACGGACGTACGTTAATTTTCGGATCCTTTCTTTTCCACCACTATACAATAAACCGATAATTGTTTGCTGTTTATAACGGCTAAAAAATTTATTAATTATATAATAATTAATTTAATTGTTAAAATTGTTAAAATTTATGATTTACATATTAAAGAAAAATATGTGTAGAAATTGTTATTTTTAGGCGAAATTATTAATATAAAAATTCCGGTTTACATTCCAATGTTTTTGTTTAACTACAGAACTACGTAATTAATAAAATTTTTATATCAGATATATAAACAGGGATGGTACAGACCGATCAATGGTCAATCTTTACCAAATTAATTTTGACCAAGGGTTTTTTTAATACGTACGGCCGTATGTACGGTGGTAATTATTTCCGATGTATCAGGAAAATTTTTATTTGAAAGGTGGAGTTTCTTGGCAGTTAAAAGTTAGCATTAAAAGTTAGCATTAAAAGTTAGCATTTCATAAAAATGAGTCCAATTGGACTTAACCAACATATGTTATTAATTTCCTGAAGATCCTAATTATGAAGCATTTTACGGAACACTAAATCAGGTACTAACTTTGAAAAATGATCGTAGGTACGTACTTAATTTTTTGCGGCAATAAAATAGATCGCTATGGCGTGTCTTTATTAAAAACAACGCCTCATACCTACGCTTACTAAAATTACTAATTTCAAAAAATTTATTACCTCATTTATTCTTTGAAGTTCCGTTGATTACATCATTAAAATTTTTAGACTAATTATTACATCATTTATTATATCAGCAATTATATTTTTTGATTTCGTCATTTGTCATTTGTTTGTAAATCTTATCGTCATGCGTCATGCGCGTAACATAGTCTCTGATTGGCGGATTCTATACTTATGCGCTATTTTATTCGTTTATCTTATTCGTTTATTATCCTATTCGTTATCTTGGCTTCAGGGGAAAATAATTGCAAAAATACAAAATATACTTGATAAATTTTTTATTAAAAAAATTTTTTTTTTGCTCGTTTCAAACGAACTTGACATTGCTTAATATACTGTATTATCATTACTCAAAAAAAAAAAAAAAAAAAGGTAAAAAAAAAAAAATTTAAAAACAAAATTAACACAATGCGTTAAGTAACTAACTAAAATACCCATTAAAAAAAAAAAAAATCAAGAAAATACAATAACAATCGTAATAAAAAAAAAAAAAAAAGAATTATGTACAAAATTGCCAAAAATAATTCAGTAAACCAAACTCTTCAGAAAAAAAAATAAAAAATAAAATTATCTACAAATTGTTTACGTGTTATAAAAGATTTTCTAGAATGGATATGTTAAATTAATTGAAAGAATTAAGAAAGTCCGTGTAGACCAAGACTTTCTTCTAATAAAGAAAATAACGCAAAAAATCAAACCAAAGAAATTTATCCATTTATACCAAACTATGATCCTCTCTTCTTGAAATTACTAAATTATTTTGAAAAAAAAAGAATGTAGTTATCATCATCATCATCATCATCGACAATCCTACCACTACAGTACACGTTTACCACATCCTACTACTTTCATCGCCACATCCTACTACTTTAATACCACATCCTACTACTTTCATCACCACATCCTACTACGTTCATCATACCACGTTCCAACATCATCCCAACTTACACCATCCAAAATTTCTTTTAAACTATTTTCATCCACGGAACTTTTTTGCCATCCACTTAATAGTCCTTCAGGTTCATTTGTAATACTTTCTATATCTTCTTCAGTAATTCCTACAGCATCGCCCATTGTTATACATCCTAAATGACCAGATTTTCTTCTTAATTGAGCCAAATATCTAAGAGATTCACATGTTACTAATTTACATCCAATAATAGTGAGACATATAAGTGAAAAACTATGATTTGCAATTGCTTCAATAGCACAATTTGTTATAGAGTTCATATATGATAAATCAAGTAATTGAAGATTTGGACATTGTTTTGCCAACATTATAATTGATTTATCAGTAATTTCATCATTATTTATAATATTATTATTATAATTATTTTGATGATGATGAAGAAGTGTAGGACTTGTAAGAGCAGAAGAATAAACGGCTTCTATAGGAGAAGGACGAGCTAAATTTAACCATTCAATATTATCTTTACATTTATTAGCAATTAATCTAACAGTAGAATCAGTAATTCTTCCAATACGAGCAATATCCAACCAACAAAGACGTGGACAATTCAAAATTAAAGCTTCAATTGATTGTTCAGTGATTCTTGGACAATCAGATAAACGTATTTGACGTAATCTTGGACAACCTTTTGAGATCTTTATAATACTTTTATCAGTAATTTTTCCACAATCGGCAACGTTTAAAGAAGTTAAAGCTTGACAATAATCGGATAACATCTTGATTCCAATATCAGTTATCTTACGACATCCACATAAATTAATAGACACCAAAGATGAAGCGCAATGATGAATTGAAAGAGATTCCAAAGAAGAATCTGTAATATGTATACAATTATTTAAGTTAATTACACGTAAATTAAAACAATAATAAGCTATAATTTGAATAGTAGAATCATTAACATAATCTGAACCAATAGATAAATCTAATAATTTAATAAATGAACCATAATTTTCGATAGGAAAATTTAAAGGAAGCCTAGTTTTTGAATTTAAAGCAGATTTAAATTTTGTAGATGATAAAGAAGAAGAAGAAGAGGAAGTTGATATTGTTGATAAGTTTGATAAATTTGATAAATAAGAAAGGGAATGAGAATTAGTTACTTCAATTAAATCTATAACGATATCCATTGAAGAAAAACGATTATAAATTTGAGGAGATTTATAAAGAAAAGGAATAACCATTAAATACCAAGGTTTACAAACAAAAAGGCAAGAATAAAAATCTTTTTTTGAAGGTAAGAATTCAAATATGCACAGCATTAATTCAGGAGGTAAATGTAAAATATTAGTTTTAATAGATTTAGGATTAATTATAATAGAATTAATATTATTATCAATTCGTGGGAATAATTGATGATATTTTGTAATTCTCACGGGTATAATATTAGAATCATTAGAATAATTTGAATCAGATGATATTTTTTCATCATGATCGTGAGAATTAAGATCTTTTCCTCTTGAAATAGCAGCAAGTTTACCGATTAATTTACGCCTTTGATCCTCAGAGAATTTCATACTTTTAGAAATTGTTACGTCATTAGTTGAAGTAGATGATGACATAGAAGATACGGTATTATGAAATTGTTGTTGTTGTCTTCTCTTTTTCCCATGACGAACTCTGTTGTTATTGTTGTTATTGTTGTTATTGTTTGATGATTGTAAAGAGCTATAGAGAATATGTTCAGGTACATTTTTATTGCTGCTTTTAGAATTTGAAAAATCTAGAAACTCTATTAGATATTCAATATTTTTTATAATTGTTCCTTTAAAAATACTAGCCAGTATTATTATAGGTCCACAAAATAAAAGAATTATTGCGCGTATAAAGGTTCGCATATTTGTTGAATATTTGTTGAATATTTTTGAATATTTTTTTGAATATTTTTGTTGTGTATGAGAAATAGTATGAGAATAATAGTATCGCGTTTTTTCGACCTTTTTGTATCTCGTGGTATCTCGTAATATCTCGTAATATCTCGTAATATCTCGTAATATCTCGTAGTATCTCGTATAGAAGTCAAAAACAAGCGTAAGGGATATCTATATATACACAATATATATCAAATATTATGTAATTGTCCTGCTTTTTTTTTTAAAAAAAAAAGAAATTATTTTGGCAGACTTTTCGCTTTGTACGTGGCGTGGAAAGTAAAAAAGCATGCAAATTTAATTATACTGTTATCAGATACTATTAAATAATTATCATGACGGGTAATATATTCGTGTTCATAAAAATATATATATATATTTATAATTTTTTTTTTTTTTTTTAAAATAAAATAAAAAAAATTTTTTTTAAAAAAAAAGAAAAGTTGTCAGACAATAAATTTAAGCACAGCTATATATATGTAAAATCGCATTTTTAATCTACAAACACATCAAATAAAAAAAGTATAGAACGAAAATTGATGATCGAATAATGGGTTTAGGATAATTTTTATATGATAAAAAATATAAAAAAAAATACAATTAATGTTTCCGTTATTGGAAACGGGGGCATTTTTATTTTTAAGTAATCTTTAACAAAAGGATTACTGGATTAAAAAAGATAAACGTTAAGAAACAAAAAATAAAAAAATAAAAATAAAAAAAATAAAATAAAATAATAATAATAATCACAATAGTAATCTGGCAGGAAAATGGAAAATAATAGATGAATTACAAAATATTACCTGTGGTTGTGTAGCGTGGCTATAAAAAAAAACAAGGAGAAGCCGGATTCTGTCAACGTGGTGCAGTTCCTGCGTTGAAAATTATAATTTTTAACAACTGACTACTGGACTAACTGACTCGGATTTCTGACACGGAAACCAAATAAACCGGATCATAACAAGAAATTTTGATAAATATACATATACTGATATACATATATCGACAGCTTCATCTTTTTTAAAAAAAAAGATAATGATAAAAATTTTTTTAAATATTATATTAAAAAATTTTTTTAAAGTTAGGTTTGATGTACTGCCTGTATATAATCAAGTATAATTTTTATACGTGCATTTAGTGGACCCTATAATAAACAGAATGGCAAATTTATAATACATAAAAATATATATATATCAATTTAACAATTAACAATTTAACAATTGATTAAATTTAATGAGTTGAAATATTTGAAATGTAGTGCTAGATAAGAAGCTAATCTAAATAAAATCACAAATATTAAAATTCAGATTCGAGGAGAATCTTCGCGGGGTATTATTACGCCTACTTTAATGAATACTTTAATGAATACTTTAATAAATACTAAATACTTTATTAATAAATACTTTAATAAATACTTTAATAAATACTTTAATGAAGTTATTACCTTTATCAATATGATTATGATAGGTAAACAGATAAGTTGTGATCATACGCACCATCGTTTGTTTTTAGTGGCATGATTAGGTTACTCTTGTGTCGCGTTTGAAATTATTGCACAGGAATTTCGTTTTGTTTATACGGTAATTCTTGGCGTAAGACATTAATCGTACGGATAATTTATCATGAAAGGCTTTAGTGGAATGCAAAAACGAATTTTTTTTTTTTTATTGACAATCAATTTGTGATAACTTTTTTTTTTTTACGATTTCAAATTGAAATAAATTAAAATGTATTATTTTAATAACAAATGGTACAACCGTTTTAAATATGATCATATTCTTGCGTAGAATTCTTTTCATTCCAAATCTTTATAGGTCCACAAAATCTTTATAGGCACGTCAACTCTTTATAGTTCGTCAAATCTAAGATAGAATAAATAGAATACTCATAATGCATTTAGAATAATTTAAACCTAAAAAATAAATAAATAAATAAAACTGTTCGTAGTTTATTATGATCTTATCGCGTGTATACATTACTGTATGTATGCTATCGAATCAAAATTATCAAATCAAAATTTATTAAAATTTATCAAAATTTGTAAAAATCGGTTCTTTTACATCCAATTCTCTCGTGAATAGACAGAAAAGTATAAATTCAATGCAAATGAGAAATAGTTGTTGGCTATAAAATTGACGTAATGAATATAATTTACCATGTCTGGTTTCATTCTATCTCCATATATGAAGAAATTTTACTATCTATTAATCCATATTGGGGTCTCTTGACGACAGCTTTCTATTTGATGAATGATTTCGCAGACAGAAAAGCCACAAAACAATACCTTTGAATTTTAAATAAAGTAAGCGTTCTAAAAAGAAACTTACACACAAATGTAATAATATATCAGTATATGCAATTTGGTTATCTTTTTTTCGGGTAAAGGATTTTCGGCATATCGATAATAGGGGAACGAACGTGAGGATGATGCATTTTGTTTTCTTAAATCAATTGCCTATCTTAAAAAATTTGCACTCCACATTTGTGTTTACATTCGTGCTTACATTCGTGTTTACATTCGTGTTTCTACTTCAGTACTCCATGTAAGAAAGATATCATTGATTAAACAAGAATTAACTTAAACAAGATTATTTTTTTAAAAAAAGAAAACTGTTTCCGATTCGCTATTTATTATCTGCACGAGTTTATCTTATTATCTGCACGAATCTCAATCTAAATCTCTCCAAATTAAAAGTTTTCACGTTCTAGTAAATAATATTTCTTGCGATCAAATGTATAAAGGCTGATGTTTACTTAGTATGCATAATGATGTCAGAAAAATGTCATAATTTATTGAATATTTGATTAACAGAATATTTGTAAACAAGACAATAAAAGAGGAAAGAAATTGATTATTGTAGTAATAATTACTAGATGCTAGGTTATTGTTGGACTTATTGAATCTAATAGCTATACTATTTCTAGAAAATACGTAGAAAGATACTTCTAGTAAAGTTTGTATTTTTTTTACGTTTAAACGCCCAAGTCATCAATTTCTCACCATCTATTTTTTTTAAAAAAAAAATTTATTTAAAATTATAATAAAAGAGTTCTAGACAAGCCACAAAAAAAAATCTTTTGTACCATTGTTCACAGTATTTGCAGACAGAAAGTTTAAATCATGTGAATTATAAAATGTATATAGAGTATCAACTTTTTTTTATTATTGATACCTGTTGAACTCATGACATTTACATTACATATTACCACACTTTTCGCACTATCCAGTATACTCGTAAATAATAATATACTGCACATTTATTAAACATTTATTATTTATTGTAATGCAAAAATATATACGTAAAATAATTTCGTAAATAATTTCGTAAATAATTTCGTAAATAATTTCGTAAATAATTTCGTAAAATAACGCCATGCGAATTATTACATTTCGCGAAAATATGCCTGCTAGAGATAAACTATATATCAAAGTATTTGGTTACTCCTTATTTCTAGTCAATCATATTGAAGGTTGTGTATTTCTGATATCATATATTATATCTTGATAACTTTATTATGTGTAACTTGTAAATAACTTGTAAATAGATAGTGGTGGCTTTGCTTTTTATTCAAATCTCTCACTTTCTATTTGTACATTCAATAATGATTCTGTTAAAATCAATAAAATTATTGTATATAAAAGTATTGTATATAAAGTTTTGATTTCAAACCAGTTTAACATATTGTTATACTATTTTCAAAGTTCTCAACATCTCTAACGCTAATCAAAAGTCAACCTTTTTTTGAAAGTTTAATGACACAGCATTTAATTCTATCACGTTTCAACTAATATTGATGGTGATCAATTCTAAATATTATTGAGACGCGTTAGGCGCATCGAAACTCTCTAAATTGCACCTATTACGTTATTTATGTATGCGCGTACGTACGTGCTTACGGCGTAGAAAATCTGCAAATATAATTATGCTTTCAAACCGCGAAATTTGTTCCACAATTCCTCAATTGATCCTGCTTATACGTACAGTACGTACATATGTACGTATCTACTTAACATCTAACATAAAACGTTGTTTCTGAATCTAAGAAACTGTTGGCCTTCAAACGTCGCGTACGTACGTACAAGAATAAATAAAGTCATAAGGCTCCCTTGTAATTTGATATTCATAAATTTCATACTAACTTTAAATAAACTTTAATGTTTCACAAAAACTCCTAATATAACACACATACTTACTAACGTTAAATATTGTAGATAAACCTGTCAAATTAAAATAATACATTTAATTAGTTTAGTAAATACTCAATAGTTATTGAAGTACAAAAAAAAAATTTTTTTTTCTTTCTAAAGTTTCTAAAGTCATTCTTATCTTTTACATAGTTCTTGATGATTTTTTTTTAACTGCAGGAACATTATTATGCATTTATGTGGAGAAACTTTACTAATAAATAGTTTTAATGTAATTTAAAACGTTCAAAACTCGGGGTTACTTTAACTGACGCATCAATAACACGTTGATATGTTGCACCAATAATTGGTGTAATTTTTTTTTCAATCAATGCATTTAAAAAATAATCATTCGTGCTGTGAAAATTTTTGTACTCAATTTACAGTTTGATCATTTTGTAACGATAAATTACTTAAATCGTTAAAGTTATAGACATATTAGGTTGTTCATTTAGAACCCTTGACAAGAGTTTTTTAGACTATCAATGCTAACTGATCATAACTGATTATAACTGATTATAACTGATCCTGTACTGGTTCAAAGTTAAAAAAAAATATTTACTTTAACGGAAAGAACCGAGTTTTGACATCTAACGCCATTAATTCTGGCATTAACCATTACCTACTATCGCTACTTCCTAAACCCACTATCTATTACCTCTAAATTTGGTTTTTATGCGCCAATTGTTTCCTGAATCTTACATGAACTGGAAGGTACCGTTATACACGCATATATAGCATGTATAACATGTATAACATGTATAGCATATATAGCATAGCATAGCATATATAGATAGCATAGCATGTATAGCATTTATAGCATGTATACAATGATCACGTTTTTTTACCGTAATCAAGTGGACCCGTACGCCAATGTTGAATAACAAATGATTTTTGTTTCCGAGTCACGAAATAAACCTGTATGAATTATTATTTTTTTTATTCTTTCAATCTATTATTGGCATAAACTTGATCTACAATGAATCAAGTGATTATGGCTTTTTAATATTCTTATGGTAATTTAAACAATATTCGAATTAAGAAAATTTGAAATCTTTACGTACAAACAAGATGTAAACAGGCTACATATTTTTTTTCTTCGATAAATATTAATGCATAAACTCATTACAATTGTTGGTCTATTTTATATTATACTTGTTATTTACCAATCAATATAATCAAATTCTGAAATTAAATTTAATCTCAACGAACGAAATTGAACGAAATGAAAATTAAAAGTGAATTCAATTTAACGATAAGTTTAAACAATATATATGCTCTCGCATTTCTCGCAATATAATAATACCAATGTGCACGCAATATAAAATTTCTTATTGTTTTTTTTATTGTTTCTAAAGGCCTCTATTTTTCTTTAAATGCAGTGATACATTTTAATCATGTACAAATAGCTGATAACTGATAACTGATACCTGATAATAGCAGATATACTTGCGTACGTAATTAATATTATCAACGCGTGTTAAATTATCTAATCAAAGATTGGACTGATAAATAATAAACCGTGTCGGGGCCACCTATTACAAGTATTAATTTTCAATTAAAACAATGAAATAAGTTTTTTTTTTTTAAAAAAAAAAAACGTGTAAAAAATTTTCTTTTCACGTTGATCATTAAAATAAAAACGGAAATTAAATTTTAATCTATTCATTTTTTTTTTTTTTTTAACAATACGTGTAATTCTTGTATTATACTTTTATCCAAAATGTGAAAATTTCCAGGATATATTTTAGTTGGCCATTACCAAATTTACTTTATACTGGCAATCATTTGCTGTGCGTTTCTTTAAGTTTAAAACATCTTATGATTCTATACTAAATAGTTAATTTATGCTTGGGAAATTTCTATACAATCTTGCTAAATTTATTTTTTCATTCATAATATGACTTTTTGGTGACGAATACTATCTTTTACCACTTTACACGTTTGTGTTTATATTCAATAAAGTTTGAGAAAAACCGTGCGTGGTCGGAGATCTTTTTTCATAGTAACTGGTGTCTTCTGGAAAATAATTTTGAAAATCTTTTCCAAAATTTTTTTATTCAGAAATTCTGATTTTTAATCATAAAGAGTTCTTATCATTAACGTTAGGATTTTCTTTAAGTAACACGTGAGTAAATCAGTCAATCGTAGTTTTATATATTATTAAACAGAATGTTTCTTCTTATAATATGTTAATGATATGTTAATAATATTGTTAAAAATAGCAATCTATCTTAAAATTACTGATCTTTCTTTTTTTCATTTGAATTAATAATTTAATGCATATGAACGGACCCTGATTTCACACTCTTAAAATATATAGAAAATTCTACATTCAAAATGATTTTATTTATTTGATTTATAATACTTGATTTAACTAGTAAATCTAGTAAATCGAAATCTCGATTCTATTTCAGTGACTAGTTACACACTATATCGGTTAATTAAGATCAAATGAAACTTTTTTTTTAAATATAATTATACACTCATTCTTATTTTTGTTATACAACAAATTTATTATGAAATTATTATCGCGATTATTGTTATCGCAATTAATATTATTGTAATTAAGTATTATTACAATTAGAGTATTGCTATTGCAATTAGTATTGCAAATTACAAATATTGCAAATTACAAATATTGCAATTAGTATTGCAAATCAATTCCCTTGATCCCCCGAATTCATTGTCTAATCTAAAATCTCCAAAATATTCTTACTACATACATTACGATCGATATCTATTTTTCTTTTGTAAAATCTTAAAATATTATTTAAATATTATCTGTGAATTCATAATATTCTATTGGGTGTCTATTTTAAAGTTCGTTTTTACTCGAATTTCAAAAAAATGTTCTATTATAAAATTAATTTATTGGTATAAAATTTCTTATCATGAAAAACGTTGACGTAGAAATTCCTAATCAGAAATTATAAGAATTATAAGAATTATAAGAATTATAAGAATTATAAGAATTATAAGAATTAACACGTAAATATACATTCTCTCAATATGCACGATAAAAAAAAAAACTCACATAAGTCATAAAAATTATGGCACTAGAAGGTGCAGCTCTGGCAACCGTAATTCCACAACCACGATAAAATCCAGGTATTCCATCAGCTCTATATAAATCTTTTGCAACTGTGAGAAATCCACGCTTGTTAAGCTTGTTAATAATTTTTCCCGTAGCTTGCATCATTTCCTCTTCAGTTTGCATCTGACTTTTAACAGAGTCTGCTGGAAATACTAAAATATTATAAGCCATTCCTGCGCATGCACCTGCCGTCATTAAATGTAATGGACTCATATCTGATTTCTTAACCGAATTTTTATCAACTCCTTTCATTTTAGCTCTTTGATTCATGAACAATTTTGAAACGAATTCATAGGTTCCAAACCATATAGCTCCACCACCAGTTTCTCTAATAAATGTTCCAGTATGTCCACGAAAAAATCCTGATATACCATGTTGCTTTAATGTATGTTTAATAACTGATAATGGACCGGTATATATTGTTGTTGATTTATTAGAAACGTTAAAAGTTGATGAATTATTATTATATGTAAAACTTTCTTGAACCTGTAATTTGCATTTAACTAATTCAACAGGAGTAAGCACAAATGAGGCTAATGCTCCAGATAATGCTCCCGCTAAACATAATTGACCCATGTCAAGCGATATTTCATCCATAAAATTTTTATTATATAATAGATGACGTTTATATGCTGGTGTTGTGTATTCTTTAATCATCATTTGAATATGATTATATACAAGGAATAACATTGCATTTTCAAGCATGGCTCCCACCATTGGAGACGACATACCCTAATTAAATAATACACAATTAATTAAATGTATAAATAGAGCTTATAATTTTTAATTAGGAAAACTCTGAGATTTATTAATTACCCTGTATAATCCCCAAAACCCTTCATGATTTATCGTCTGTTTAAAACAGTCTAAAGGTCCTTTAAATATCTTATGATCTAATGGTTGTGCTTGAAGACGTGTTTTGACTGTATCAAATGGGTATTCTACAAGTTTACCCGTCATTCCTGCAATCTATTCACACATAGTCAGAAAAAAACATAAGTGTGTATAATATTTATAAAGTTAAAATATTTAAAACTTACCGAACCAAAGATTACATTCTTAATACCTTGACCAGTTTTAGAATGAGTTTGCGCCAATTTCCCTTCGTGAGTTGGAATACCTAAATTTATCGCGGAAGTTGTTTCTTGAGTAAATTCCATAATAAATTGAAATCAATAAGTTTTTTAAAAAAAAAAAATGTACAAACAATTAAGTTAGGATCAAATATTCGTTTCCTCTAAATTCTAAACAATATCAATCAATCTGTATACTGGTAAGCTCGATCATCACCCTATCAGCAAATAATAGCAAATAATGCATATCACTCTCATGATGACGCATGATTACTTAATAAAGTTTAGTATAGACCCCTAATTGCACGTTCTATAACAATTTAATCTATTTTCCGGTCACGAGGGGTACACTTAGGGGTTTTCACTATTATAAAAATGTGAATGACAGCAATTGAGGTTCTGACTACGTAGTGCTAGTGCTAGTGCTAGTGCTAGGGGTAAAAAAAACAATAGGTTACTTTCCAATTATTCGGAACGAAGCGAAAGAAGATCAACAATGCTCGCGTGATGAAGTCAGCCTGTTCTTTAACGATGGAATTGGATATTAAATCGCAAATCTTTTTTATTTCAATATTTTAGATACGATTTGATAAGGAATTATATATCGTTATATATATATTTATATATATATATTTATTATTATATATTAAAGTTAGATTTTACAATTAGAGTTGGGGCTTAGATTAAAGTTAGAGGCTAACGTTTAGTCATTGACCATTTTTCTTTGTCTCTAAACACCGTTTTTGTAAAACAGCATGCTAGTAAATTTCACCTCCGGTGAGTACTAAATCATCCTTTTGTAATGCTTGTGCAATTTTATTAGTAAACTTTTTTTTATTGACCAGAATTCAAAATCTTGGAATTTTGATTATTCTGTTTATTCTTGGTTTGACTAATTTTATTATTATTATATTTTTTAATATAGTTACTAAAATTTTATTTAATAACAATTATTAATAAGAATTAATACAGTGTATATTTAATTGCTCTATATTTATAAAAATACAATTGATTATATTCAAAGTATATAGTAAAATTTAGAGTTCGATTTTTATTATTAAATAAAAAATTAAACTGTAGATTTATTATTGGATTTAATTTATATAATTTTAAAATTTTCGTGATCTAATAATCGGATCTACGTAATTTTGGTAATATTCGAATCAGCTTGCCAAAACGATTCGAATGGTACCAAAATTATGCAGATCCGAATATTAGATCACGAGAATTTTGGCCATAAAGTATACAGTAATATAATTTTAAAAATACAGTATTATAATATAAATATACAGTATATTAGAGAAAAATAAAATAAATAAATAAATAAAAAAAGAATTGACAATCATTTGTACCAAAATTTCAAGATGTTTTTTTTTTTTTTAAAAAAATATAATAAACTTTGGAACAGATAGTTCTATATTTAATTTTAATATTTTTATATTGTAGCATAGCAAACTATCCTTTTTACTATACTACTTGACTTAAGAGTAGGAAGTATGTAGATATAATTTTGGTAGTACAATAGATTTATATAGAAATTAATAATATGCTACTAATAAAACTTAATTGATAGTTCGCGGATAAATAAAAATAACAATAGGGGAGATTTTATAATAAAATATTGTTACAATGCTATGGCCTTCTTTGTAACTACATAGCACAGTAACAAGGTCACCCGGTGCAGGAATTCTGCTACTGGAATATACACAGGATGGAAGTGGAGTACAATTAAGTATCCACAGCAGAAGGTAAGCAGTTCGGTATTAGGATAGTGTATTTTAAACCTTTATTTTTATAGGACAAGAGGATAACCTCCTTTAGAGATCCTAAAGAGAGTTCTACATTACAAGAGAAAATTACAAGACTAATTCTACATGAGAGAGAGGTAATAGTTTCTAACTAGATACTTGTTAAAATCTATCTAAAACCTATTTTTACCAGAAGGGATTTATGCTTCCTTTATATACCTTTTACAGAATAGAAGAGGGACTTGAGAGAAATATAACATTGTACTTGAGGGAGTTGAGGGACATGCTTGAGTGAGTAGGAGGCCATGTTGAGGGAGTTGAAGACTGTGTTGAGGGAGTAGAGGAAGTTGAGGGAATTGAAGGCTGTGTTGAAGGACTTGAAGGTATAGTTGAAGGACTTGAGGACCATTTATAACTTTAGCCACATTATGTGCTACAGTGGCTTTAACTCTCTTATACATAATACAAATATAATAAATATTTAATATAAAATACAAATTAATAAATATAAACTAAATAATATAAAATATAGAATTTAAATTATATGCTACACTATGTTAATTTACAAAAACCTGTTTCATAACAATATAAGAATATAAAAATCATCTTTTTCATATAAATATACATGATTTTAAATTTAAATTACTTGCAACTTTTGATATATTAAACCAATTTTATCAATTTTACTACTATTAGAGTTACAAAAACTAGCTTATTAAAAGCTTATAAAAAATTAACTTAATAAAAAATTAACTTTATATTGTAAAAAAGAGTGATTTTTGTATTTTAATATATATATATAGTATATATGTTTTTATAAAAATTTACTATTAGTATTCTCATTTATTTACAAACTATTAATTAATTAATTTTAGCCAAAATTTTATAAAAATATAAGTAAAATAATTTACCTATTATAGTAAAATTTTGAACTATTATATTATTTAAAAAATATATACTTATCTGTATTACAAAGTTTTTCTAGGTTGGCTTAAAATTTTTTGGAAGTTAAAACACATAGTGGTATTATAGTAAATAGAACGAGATTGCAGACAAACTAGCAAAAGATAGTATAGCCTTAGGTAAAGAGTGGTCAATCTTTAGTCAAGTTTGGTCTAGATGGCCATTTAGTTTAAGATAGCAAAGTAAAAAAGTAGATTTTCCAATTAGATCTTTTATACTTCAGATTACTGGTATAAGAACAGAAAGTGTTTGGTATATGCAGAAGAAGGCCTATCTTTATAGTGAGAATAAGAAAGTTAAAAATCTAATATGGGGTAACTATTAGGAAAGATTTAAAGAAATTAGAGACATTAGATGTGACTCATTTGAAAAAAGTTAAAAATTAATTGGATATGTGAAGAATCTGTCACAACTATTTTCAACAAAGAGTGTTCTTTATAAAAGAAAACCTGAAGTGTACTTGGATTTATTATGTATCCTTTGTGATGAGAATAAAGTAGAAAATGTATATAATCTTATGTAATATCAAGCACTAGAGAAGATGTGAAGAGAGATCAAGAAGTTCAGTATTAGTCTTGTCTGGGTATCGATGAATGAAGTATATAGAGTAACTATGATGGTATATGATTTGTGGAAAGCTGTCTTTAGGTCAACTTGGGTTAAAAGAGTCAAGGTACACAGTTTTTTGTCAAAAGGCCTTTTTAGATACAGTATGCTGGCATAATAAAAAACAAAACAAAAGTATTAAAAATTCTAAAGGCAGCTAGCTTTGGTATGCAGGAATACTTTCATAGATTGGTATGAAGTGAAAGATGTAGAAAATTTATCACATGAGAAAAAGAAAACAATATCGGCTTTAAAAAACAACCAAAAAAGAAAGAAAAAAGAAAAAAAATCTATAGAAAGAAAAATATTAGACCTAGTCAGAGTAGTATTGACAAAAACTGATTTAGATCAAAAAAAAAAGTAAAGATATTAGAAGTAGATCCTTTGGTGGAGTCAGAAGTAAGATATTTGTCAAAGGTAGCAGTTAAGCAGAGAATTTTAAGTTCTAATTCACCAAGTTGGCAGACTAAAAAATTGTAAATATTTATAAGAGTTGAGCTCAGGCTAGATCATATCTTTAAATGTGTCATACCTAGAGATCCTATTCAGATAAATCTGCCATCTATTTATCTGTGTTATTAGATCCAGATATTTATCTGATTATATCAGATATTTAAAAAATTTATCCAGATTATTTGATATATCTGTAACAGATATTTAACAGATATCCAAACAGATATCCAAACAGATAAATATATTTAGAAACCTCTTGCATATTTTTATGTACCTCTTGTATAATTGTATATAATTGTGTATATTTTATGCATAATTATGAGATTATGCAAGGGGGTTTTCAAATAATGCCTTACATAATATTGCATTTCTTATATAGACAATCTGGATAGTCTATTGAATAACCAGATATTTATCTATTAATTTATTTTAACTATGACTAACTCTTTCTCTCCATCTATCACTCATACAAAATTTTTCTCAACTAACTTTTATTTTTATTAAGTAAACCTTACTTTTGTTCTTAAATAAATAGATTCTACTTATAAAAATATATATAATATTAAAGTTCCAAATCGCTAGTGCTTAAAACTATCAAAGGAAAGACCTTCTGGCCTTCAAATTACAAAACTGTAATTTATGGCAAAACTACTTTCATAACCTATTCTCCAAGCATAGAAAAAGTTCAAGAGATTATTTTTCCCGTTATAACAAGCTATAGCTCATATCTGTAGCATCAAAATTGACCAAGATATAATTAAATTACTTCTACAACCCCTCTCTTTTCTCTTTTCTTTTTTTTCTTTTTTTTTTGCAAAAAACCCTATAGACGTTTTTGTACAACCTATCCCAGCCCAAAATTGTGTTACCCACATTTTCTAATACTCTAAAATTAGTGGTTCTTCTCAAACAATCAAATTACAAATCAATTATACACAAATTATTAATCCAAATTATACAAAACAAATATTTACCTTTTTTGTAATTTATTAATTTACACAAACTACAGTACCTTTGTCTCACAAATTTGCCTAATTTGTGCCACACAATACCTGGCCTGACACGTGACTTGTCATGTGATCTGTGTAATATGTGACTTTATACTAGTGATTTAAGCTAGCTATAGCAGCCACGGCTAAGCTGGCTTAGCCGGCTGAGCCAGCCAATATAATATGATCGGCTGGCTAATGCAGCTAAAGATGATATGATTTAGTATATAGTAGGATTCTAGTAAATTCTGAAAAGAAAAATAAATAAACAAGCTAAATTTACCAAAATTTTCCAGATGTATGGTATTTAGCCAGCTGATTAGCTGATATTTTAGTCGGCTAGCTTAGCTAGCCAACTAAAACCTTACGGCTTAAATCACTACTTTATACTACCCAAATTTGACTTTTTGCTTAACATTATACAAAACAAAATTTTACTCTACCGAAAAGCTCTTTCTAAGCTGAAACAAAATTTTCTAATTAATAAACATGATTTATTATTACAAAACCTCTTTTTTAAATAAATTTTCTTTATAACTTGCTAAATCTAAAATAAATTTTTCCTTTTTAACTTATAGTACAAATATATTACAATATACCTACTCTTATTGATACTCAACCTGACTCCTTCGATTTCAACTATTAGTATTTTAAATACCAAGGTCGTTTTGGTCTTGGAATGACAGAAGACAAACCACGATCTTTTTGTATCCTTCTTGCTAATGTCAATCCAAAAAACTGTTGTTACAATACTATAGCCTTCTTGGTATTGTTATAGCAAAGTAACAAGGTCACCTAGTGCAGTGATATACTTTATGAATATACACAGGGTAGACGTGAAGTGTATACTTTTACTTCACAGCAGGAGACAAATAGTTCAAGATAATAACAGTTTATAAAGATAATAATATTTATTAATAACAGGTTCATGGTAATATCCTTTATTATAGAAATAATCTAAAGAGAGAATATTACACTATACAAATATAAGAAGAGTAATAAGGGTAGTTAGGTAAGGCTAGATTTTATAAGAGAGTAGGGAACTCTAACTTGAGTAGAAGGGCAAAAGATTTCTTTTTTATAACTTTTCTACACATAAGAGGTGTAACAGTATAACTGCCAAACCATGTAAAAGATACTAAGAGATACTCGTTCGAAGGTACTGAGAGGTACCCGTATGGAGATACTTGTGTGAAGATACTGACAAGTACATACTAACAGGTACTCGTGTGAAGGTACTGACAGGTACTCGTATGCAGGTACTAGGAGGTACTCATGTGCAGATACTGAGAGGTACTCGTGTGTAGGTACTAAGAGGTACTCGTGTGCAGATACTAAGAGGTACTCGTGTGCAGGTACTGTGCCTCAGTTCACTAGCCAATAACGTCTCTAAAATTATTATAATAAATATTGATATATATAAAATATAATAACTAATAATAACTAATACTAAATAAATATATTTATAGAATATAATCTATATTATGCTATGCTAATATTACATTGTGTTACAACCTACTTTGTAACATTTTCTTCCCCTTAAGATTTTACTCCATAAAATCTAAACTTCTATACTTGACTCTTACTAAAAAGTACAAGTGTATGAAAACTGATTTCATTTAGATCATTAAAGTTACTGACTTTAAATTCTTTTGTTTGATAAATATAGTTATAACCATGAGCTTGAAATAGATCAAAAATCCGTTTATAGATTTTAGCCTGATTTTTTTTAATAGTAGTTTTAATAGTTGTTCCATGATTCTTCAGGAGGGCTCCTATATAAAAGGCATAAGCAAGAGCATATATACGGCAAAGATCCTTGATATCTTTTTGCTTTGAGTGATGAGCAATAATAGTATTATACTTTACAAAAATATCTGCAAGCTGTTTACTAGGGTCTTTGTTTACTGAGATTGTAACAGAAAATACTTGGTCATTCCTGTTAGATAAAAGTTCTGCCTTGAATTTGGCTAGATGGTCCTTAATAATAGGGGCATTGTTTGTTGCAGCCGGGATGGTGCATGTATGATTTTCATCCTGGATAATTGTCATATTGTTTGGATCAACAATAATGGTTCCAGGGTATTGCAGATTGTTACACAGTTGGTGTAACTTGCATGCTTGTTGGTAAACTTGAAGATTTAACCAGGCAGATAGAGTAGTCATTTTAAAGCAATAGTTTTCAAGTGTTTTATAAGATTGGTAGGGTAGAATTGTTGGAATTAAATCTAAAAGAAGGTGAATTCTTGTTCTTTAAATATTTGTAAAAGTAAATACTTATACTATAAAGTTGAATGACTTTTCTATTCCGTTAAACCTATGCTTGCTCCTTGTATTTTCAACATGCTGCAATTTGTTTACACATATTTGTTTTGTATTCCCACATGTTTTGTAATTGTTTCGGCAAAAACTTGGCAAAAATTCTTTGCCTAGTATGTGTTTGGTCATTTTCTTTGTCTTTTCCTCCCTTAAAATTTGTGAGGTCTACCGAACTTCCATTTTAGTATGTCTAGAATTAGTTTCTATTTCTAATTTGTTTATCAATATTTAAATTTGTAAATCACATCATTATTGTTTGTAACTTTCTTTGTTTCGGCCATGTGATAATTTTCTTTGTAAAAAAATTATTCTTATTGTTTTTAATTCTATTTATATTCGTATTTTCTGTGTGTCTTGTTTCTCAAAATTCTATACACCAATTTCTTTTTCCTTGTACAGTTCTTCTTATTTTTCTTTCTATATTTCTTTATACTAAAAACTTTTTTGTCTAATACTCTTTTCTTTTTTTTCTTTTAGTAATAATTCTTGTTGAATTTTTCTTGTCTTTCTGGTCTTTGCTTTTTGTCTTCTGTTAAAAGTAGGTATACTTTTCGGGCTGTGTGCTAAACTTCGTTGGCTTTACTCCTTTGGGGTAATCACCGGCCTTTTATGTCTGAATGAGCTAACAGTCCTTTGTGCTTGGATAATTGATTTTCTTCATGACTTGCATGATTGACTATATGGCCTCGGTGGATACTTCCCCTTTTGTCTTTTCTTCTTTTTTTTTCTTTTTCTATACTTCTGTCTTTCAAGTTATCTATCTTAGAAAAAGTATTCTTTTTCTAACTTTTTTTATATTAAATTTAGATGCTACATATTGCTTGCAGCCAGTCCATTCCATCTATAGTTCGGGTTTGCAAAACCAGGTTGCAAACCTGCAGGCTCAGGTTCAGAAGCACAATTCGACTGAGCTGGTGCAGCTAAATTACCAGCATGAAATGCAGATAGCTAGGTTGCGAGAGGAAAGAAATAGACTTCAGGTGTGGGTAACGAATTTAAAGACAGAGATAGGAGATTTAAAGTCAGAGGTTAAGGCGTTGAGGTTTATAGTAGAGAGTAGTTCAAGTTTTAGTTTGGTAGAGTTAGTAGTTGTTCTGGTTCTTCTTTGTTTTATGTTTTATTTTTCTTTCTTTTTCCTTAATAAATTTTTCAGTTTTTAATTTTTAAATCTAATAAACTATCTATTTAATGTAACTATTTTAAGTTTAATAAAATAAATTTAATAAAATATTCTAAGCTAATAAAATTTTAAGTCTTTTGTCTATTGAGTTTCAATAATAATCTGTGGTTCCTATCCTTGTCGTTCATGATATTTTTCAAGTCTATCACTATTGTAATATTGCTTGAAGATTTGACCTTTGTGATTTCGTAGTTTGTATGCACCATTTCTGAGTTTGGTATATATTGTATAGGGTCCTTTTCTTTTTTCTTCAAATTTCACAGATCGTGAAGCGGCAATATTTTTATGTTGGATCCAAACTTTGTCACCAACTTCGAATTCTATTAGTGTTATTCAAGCATTATGTCTTTCCTTTTGTTTCTTTTGTGGTGCTTTTGTATTTTTTTTGGCTTGGTCCTGAGTTTCTTCTAATTGATCTATTAGTTTATAGACTCGGGTTAGTATACTATCTTCTAGATCTATTTCTGGTTTCGGTTCTGAAATTGGTAGGATTAACTTAATTGGTAGGGTAGCTTGCCGTCTATAAACTAGTTGAAATAGGGTATATCCAGTAGTTGTATACTTTTTGGTTTGGTATACAAATAGTATAGGGAGTAGACAAATATCTCAATCCTTGCTTGTAGCAACTTTTGCAAATGATTTATATAATGTTTTATTTAGTTGTTCAACCATTCCATTAGTTTGTAGATGGTATGATAATGAAAATTTATGTTTTATTAAAAACTTTTTGCATAGAATTTTAATCATATCACTTCTAAAATTAGGTTCTTGATTTGAGAGAATAATCTTTGGTATACCATGTCTACATACTATTTCAGTAAATATAAATTGGGCAAGTGTAACAGCACTAGTATCTGGTACTGCTTGGGCTTCTGGCCATTGAGTTAGATAATCTATAGTGACGATGATATAATGATTATTTTGGTTAGTAATAGGCAAAGGTCTTACTAAGTTTATTCCAACACGTTTAAAAGCTTGTCTAATCTTTATAGGGTAAAGTGGTTTTTTTCTTTGTGATTTGCCTTGCTTTTGGCAAACTTCACAGGTTCTAACATATTCTCAAATATCTCTATATATTATATCCCAATAGTATTGTTCCAAAATTTTATAGTACATAGCATCAATTTCTAAATATCCAGCAGTAAAATAACTATGTATTATATAAAGTACTAGGTCTACTTCTGTCTATTTTACAACTTGTAGAGGTTTGTCTGGGTTTTTTCTATTCTTTTTATACAATAGATTGTCTTTAATTTTAAAGTATTTTGCTTGATTCATTAGTTGTTTCTGTTGATAAGTAGTAAAGTCTGTTGGTATGGTTTTAGAGTTTAAATAATTGTACAAGTTATAATATTGATCTAAATTCATAATATTAAACTTGTTGGTCAGATTCTTGATAAAGCATCTATATTTGAGTAAATTTTTCTAGGTTTGTGTATAATCGTAAAGTTGTAAGGTTGAAGTTTTAAAATCCAGCATCTGATTCATCCTTTGGGTTCAGCAGTTTTAAGCCATTTTAATGCAAGGTGGTCGGTTACAAAGGTAAATTCTGTAGCTCTTAAGTAACTATAAAAATGCTCTATAGCCTATACTATTGTAGCACATTCCAATTCTGTTGCAAAATAATTTAATTTAGCAGGTTGTAGGCTTTTACTTGCATAGATGATTGGGTGTTCTCTGCTATCTCTATTCTTTTGACTAAGAGTGGCTTCAAATCCATAGTATGATATATCTGTAGCAAGTATAAATCTTTTGTTAAAATCGGGGTAGGCTAGTATAGGTGCTGTTACAAGCTTTTCTTTTAGAATATCAAAAGCTTGTTGTTGT
>CAJVPY010000097.1:0-36370 GCA_910591965.1 Dentiscutata erythropus | reverse complement strand
TAAAAGTAAAAATTATATAATAGTTGCAACTAATTATTATATCTCAGTTGTAAAGCTAAGCCTTATTCTTGGGACTCATTCTGGGTACTGACTTCACTCTGGTATCTCTAAAACGGGGGTACCAGACTCTTCCCCGTACTATAGCATTGTATTGATAAACAAAACAAACATGTGGTTGCATTCTACTAAGTTCATCTGAATTAGATAGATGTAAACAATGCCAATCTTTTGGAGAAGGTAAGCTAAATCACCTACTTTTTGTCAAAAATTTTGGTAAGGTCGGCAAAGATGGCAGAAAAAAAAACTATACTATTACCAAAATAGAAGGAGCGTTGGTTTCTTTATTTTTTCAAAAGTTTATACCCAACTATCCCAACCATGCACAGTACTTAATTTTGTTGGTGAGTGATAAACTCTGAGCTTGTCGACAGGTAGCGTATAAGAGCTACATCTAAATGACAAGTGCTGTGCCTACCAAGGTACAGTAAGTGATAAACTCTAAAGCTGTTGGCAGGTAGCATATGAGAACCACCTCTAAACGACAACTGCTGTCCTGGGGCCTTCTTTCCCATGTCTTATAGTGTCGTTATAGTCGGTTATGCTTCTTCTCAGTCAAAAGATTTTTCAGAATTTTTGATCCAGGTGATTATTGGAAAGAGTTCAATTAATAGGTTTAAAAATTTTAGCTAAATCATAAACTTTATAAAAAAATCTTTTTTTTTACAAATAATTGCTTTAACAGATTTATTTGTTATAGCTAAAAGATTTTTAATAATAATCTAAATAAAAAATTATAAAATTTATTATTTTAAATATAAATTATAAAAATTTAATTAATAATTTTATTACTTTTTTTTAAACATGTTTCTAATTAATAAACAGATTTTAATATTGTATAAACTGTTGTCTATCTTGTATTTACACTACTGAATAATTCTTTTTGCAAATGAATATTTAATTAAATTCTTTGTTATAAGATTAAATGCATATTGTAAGAGGAGAAATGAACCCTGCTAGTTTTATTTTTAGATTATAGTTTGTAAAATCCTGAATTATTGATACAGATAGTACAAATTGTTAAGAATTCTGGTTATCTAATAGATATTAGGAATTCCACTAGATAATGAAAATAAATTTTTATTTTTGTTATCTATTAGATAGTACAAATAACTTAGCATTCAAAAAGTTCTTCTATATATAAAGACAATTATATAAGGAGTGCTTTTTCTTTCAATAAAAAAACAACTCTACAGAGTTTTAAAACTCAAAAACATAATAACTTTGAAGCTCTAATAGTAGAAATTACTTATATTTTCCCTTGTTTATACTAAAAATATTTCAAAAACTTTATCTTTCTGTTTTAGAATTATTGATAAACTTTGTAATTTGTTATAGTTCTAATTAAATTTGACCTTTGAAATTTGAGTAGAAGTGTCAACCCTGAGTTCTCTGTTTAATAAAAAAACCTTAGCTTTCTTGATCTATTAGAAAAAGTAAAGAAAAAATTGATTATAATTGAAACCCTTAAGCATACACTTATATTATCTGTGACATATTGTTATTACTAATTAGTATAACAATCGATCAATTAATTAAATTAATCTTCATGATATAAGAATCTCATAATGTAAATATCAGAATAGTAAATTAAGCCTCGGATTTATCAATTTCTTACTTATGACGTAAGATTAGATTAAACTACTAATCACTACAGTAAATATCATACGTGATAATTGTTAAGAATCTTAATGATTGTATTGAAGCTTGAAATCTACCAAATCTTAGCTTAAAGAAAAGAACCATAATTATCTTTTAGCTTAAAAATATTAATCAATACTGAGAGTATAATTTTGAAGTATACTTAACTTAACTGCTAAATATACTGTAGCCAGACTTGAAAAGACTTTGAAACTTGGTCCAAGTCTCTTCTTATCTCTTTCTGCCTGACAATTCAAAGTCTTTAGAGTCTTTGAATCATAGATTAGATATTGTAGTATTTATATTTAGCTAGTTTTAGTTTTTAAATATATAACTTACACTTTTTCAATATACAATATATCTAATACTTAATATATGTGAATATTTTTAAGAAATTTGTTTTCTTGCTAAATTAATATTTGATTCTACAGTGGGTTGGAATAGGACCCCGAAGAACTCTGATACAACTCATATGTTACCAAAAAGGAAATTTTGCATAGAAAATCATCAAATATTGCTTTTTTATATAGTAAATTTTTTAAATTTTACTCTATTTTATATATCTATTTGGCCAAATTTATATAAATTTTATACAAACTTAAATCTAAGTTATATCAGAGTTCTTCAGGGTCCTGTTAGGATCCTGTAGCCTAGTGGTCTAGGCACCCAACCCTTCATGAGCAGGTTTTGGGTTCAAGTCCTAGTGGGTACATTTACCTACAAATATTTGGAAGTATCTGCTATGGAAAGTCCAAGTGAATACAGATCTGAATTAAGAATTTCCGGAAGGAGGTCCATTGTGGAGTAGTTGGCACTACATGTAACAGTGGTCATTACAGAAGGTTCTATTGCACAAAGGTTGTGTATGTAAATTTGCAATTGGCAAAATAGTACTAACAACCCCTAAGGCGGCATTGGGGATTTTGTTTGGAAGGATGACTAGGCAGTAACCAGAATTAGAAGTGGTGAAAAATGTGGTGAATACAAAGGGACCTGTGGTAAAGAATTGGCCTTACCAGATTTAGAACACCTCTGGCATATACGGAACTCACTAACCAATAAAAAGTTGAAGTATAGAGGTGTGTACGTGTTGATAGACCTAACTGGCTTTGGTTGTACCCATATGGGAGTTTTTGAATATTAAGAGGACTCGGGACCACCAATACAGGTATAACTAGTATAAGTGAATATAGCAGTAACTGAGGGCTACAATTGCTGAGAATCACTATAAATAGAAACAATAACACACCTGTTAAAAACCCCTAGACCTTATAATCTCATTCAACTATATTGAGTACTGGAAGCATTTGTGAAACATGTCTGGGCAAGCCTTGTTATTCACATATTACCAAATTCGAAATGTTAAGATCTTAGTCTCAAAGTGCAGGAAACCAGCTAGTTATGGCAGTATATAGGCTTGAGATATTTACCTAATTGGATAGAAACAGCTACATGGCTTGAGATACGAACTCTTAAAAGTACACTAGTTGGGACCAGGCACACCAAACTGGAAGCAATAAGCACCTATCTGGTACACACCAATTTGGGAGTTAAGATATTAAATATGTGGGTAAAGTGGCAAACATGTAAATACTAATTGGCAGTTGGGGAGAGATATATAAATCCAGGTCAATTACATATATAGTAGTGGTGACGGCTCTGGTAGGTTTTAGCTATAGATAAATGGTCTTAAATCTAAAGTTTTAGTTCTAGTTCTAATATATAATATATAAGTATTTTAGTACTACTATATGTCAACTTGCTTAAATATTAATAAAGTCTAGGACAGGTGTTATACCCTAATATTAAAAATATATATATATATTTAATTCTACATCTGTTACTATATCAATAAACTTTTCAACTTCAATATTAATAAGAACTTTTTGAATTTTGTTAGTTAAAAAATTTGCAATATAGTTTGTATCTAAAACATTTAAAAATTTTTAAAGAATTTCTTTATAATTATTTAAACAAATAATAAAATTTTATAATAATTTGCCTGTTATACTAGTCTATTTATTTAAAGCTAAAAATAAATTAGTAAAAATATTTTGGTTTTACTAGTAACTTATTTAAATATAAAAATAACTAATTTATAAATTAAATTAAAAAAATAGATAATTTTAATGCTCACTGAAGGTAAAATTTACCAGGGTGCTGTATCTCAAAAACATACTAAATAAATGAGATCAGGTACTCTAAGTAAAAATATTCAGAACTCCTGAAAATCTTATAAGAACTAAAATTGAAATCTTTTATTAGCTCTATGTTATTTTATATAAAAAAAATTTCTAATACTCTAACTCTAACTCTAACCTAACCCTAACAATTCTTAGGCTAATAAATTTCATCTCTGGTTAATTCTAAATTAATTTTAAAAAAAATATATAAATAAAATTAAATATTTAATGTTAAATTTTTTGAATTTTTTAATAATTTATATAAATTTGTATCAACTCTTATTATTTCATTTATTAATAAATTTTCTGCAATAAATTTTCTACTAGGTGGTGTATAAGCAGGACAATGTTGTTTAAAAAATAGATACTCAATAAGTCTCCAAGCCAATTTACAACATACAAATGCTTTAATAAGTGCTCTATTTATTGATTCAATACATTTTTCTAGTATAGCTATATTTTTCAAAAATTCATCTAAACTTATTTGTTTATTTAAATACTTAGTTTCACTATTTTTTTATGAAAATCAACAATATATATAACTGCTTCTTTTACTTCTTTAGAAGCAAGTTTATATTTACTAATAATATGTTTCTATTATTGATAGTTTTCTAGATGAAAATAATTTTTCATATGTTTTACAAATTGCTTTATATGGTCTGAATTATTCAGTTTTTTGCCTCTATTATAAAATTTTCAAATTGGCTTTAATGGATAACTACTAATAGTTTTTTCATCAATATGTTTAGCTTTTTTGAATTCTGATACATTAAAAAAATAAAATATTAAAAAATTTAAGAATAAAAAATATTTATAAGTATTATTATAAAGATATTACTAATTTAACACTATATATATATTTATATATATATTTATTTATTTATATTATTATATAATATGCAGGCGATCAATATTACATAATATATCGAATACTATTTACATATTAAAATTTTCAATTTATGATTACAAGTGTATTTAATACTGTTTATGTAATCATGTGATGTAAAGGATAAATACCATTAATTTTACAAGCGATGAACCATTTTTCTTCTTTCTTTTCCCATTACTAACATTAATTTTACAAGATCGACATATCATCGGAGGAGGTAAATAGTTATATAAGGTCAATTAGTATTGTTAATAAAGCATTCCGTTAACTTCATTTAAATAAAGATACTTTAAAGTATACTATTTAAATGGAGTTAATGGAATGCTCTATTAACAACTTTAAAATCAATACAAATAGTATGTAATTTAAAGTGGTTTATTTCTTTAGAACTCTACAGAACATTTTATAGAACCAAGAGCATTTTTTGAATCAAATTCTTATCATATGACCAGTAATCAACTCGTATTCAATGTGTTATATTTTTCAACATATGCAGGCCAACTTTTACATAATAATAGCTTAGCTAACTTGCAATTAAATAATCCAGATACTACTTATAGCGATATTTATAGTGCTAATGATTTTTTTGGTACTACTGGAACTAAAATTTTCAATAGTTATACTTATCTAAATAGCATATATTCATCTTTAGGCATAAAAGAAATACATAGTAATAGGCTAGAAGAGCTGAAAAATATATTAGAGAAATATTATAAAAATGATGAATCAGAGAAGGCTCTAGAAAATAAATCAAGAGAAGCTCAAAAAAATAAATCAGAAGAAGCTTGGGAAAATAAATTAGAGAAAGCTTGAGAAAGTGAATTAGAGGAAGCTCAGAAAAGTGAATTAAAGGAATGAGAAGGTGAATTAGAGAAAAAAGCTCAGAAAAGTAAAATAAAGGAAGCTCGGGAAAGTGAATTAAAAAATAGACTATTATTGGAATTAACTCTGGATTTTCCATTTCAAAGTTGGAAACATTTCAAAAAGTAGATTGATTAGTTTGCAAAGCTAAAAGAATTTGGTTATAGAGTTTGAACTAGTGGATAGAAAATGGTATACTTAGAAGAGTAATGTATATGTATGCCAATTCTGGTACCAATAATTCAAAAATAACATCAAATCCTACTAAACAGCATAAAGCTACATCTTAATAGACTAAGTGTTTTTGGAGACTAAATGTTACTCAATTTAAGAGGTTGAAAATAGTGAGAACTAATTCTTATAAAGATCAACATAATTATCTTTTTACTTCAATCATTAGTAAAATTAGTTTATGATTTTGTAAGTTAACATCCAAAATGTTGTTAGACATTAAGAAATATACAATTTAAGGTCGAATGGATTCTGAAACAATATATTTATTACTTTGGCATGATTACTCTAATCATTTTTTAAACAAGTATGATTTGTATAATGCAGTGTATAAATTTAGACTAAAGAATAATTCATGTAACTTAGATACTTCTTTAATATTACAAACTTTATTAAATTAAAAAGATAAGAATCTATTATGGGTTATCAAACCATGGGCTAGAAACTGTATCAAGAAAATTCATTTTTTTAATTTGAATATCACCTAAACAAAAATATCTTTACAAAATATTTCATAATGTTGTAATAATAGACACCACTGTAATACAAACTGTTTTCAAATGATGCTTTATATTATTAATATAATTAATAATTATTATAAAACCCAGATTGTAGCTAGCTGCATTATTGAAGATGAAACATTGGATATGTTTAACTAGATATTTGAAATATTAGTCGAAAAAACTAGTATTACACTTGTAGTTATATTTACTGACAGTGATTCTGCAATAATAAATGCTATTAAACAAGCATTTCCTACCACTAAACATATACTTTGTATATTTCATATTGATATGAATTTACAAAAAAAGTTAAGAAATAAATTAGAAGCACAATTTAACCAGTTTCGATCAGATTTTTATACCTGTTGAAATAGTTTAGAATCTCTTGTAGTATAGGTTATACCTTCATTTTTCTGGTGGATGTAGAGAATAAAGGCATTGTGACTTAAGTCACAATACCTATATTCTCCACATTCACCGGAAAAAATGAAGGTATAACCTATACTGCAAGAGATCCATAGTTTATATGAGGAACTCTTTGAAAGTTGTTGGGCAAAATTTGTAGAAAATTATTTGACAGCTACAAATTATTTATATATGTCAGTAAAGAATTATAAGCTATTTCTTGGAAATGCAGACAATTCATTGGAAGTGTATAAAGCACACAGAGAGTAGAGTGCATATTTATCAAAAGGTTGATTGTGCAATATCTTTATATGATTTATTAATTAGCTTGAATAATCATATTGACAACAAAGAGAATTTAATGAATTTTGAAATTTAGTATAATACTCTTTCATTTATTGGTTTACCAATATTGAATAGTCATTTTTTTAGTCAGATTGACAAAATATTAAAAAGTTTCTTATTTCTATTATGCTTAGAAAATGAAAAGACCAAATGAATACAAGTTTGTGTTATAATATTATACAAATTCAAGAATGATGTACAATAGTTGAAGCAGATGTAGATCATAAAATTGAATTATGAATTAGAGAACAAGACTATAATACAAGACAAAATTTTGTTCACGTCTTTGATACAAAATATACTATATAAAATAATCATTCAGGTGTGGCATATACTTATATACTTGTCTTCTTTTAATAAACAAAGATCTAATCTGCTATTATTTTTCAGGTTGGTATATATACTACAACAGACAAACTCATTAATAAGTTACCAATAATTCCTATTTCAATATCTAATAAACAACAAGAATCTGAAATATAAAATGAGTCTAGAGTCGATTCAGATTTAATATTTAATTATCTTTTTTCAATTCAGTCTAATACAGACAAATCTGAATATTTATCAAAGTTGAACAAAGTAATCTACACTAAGCTATTTGGCTTATCAAAAAAAGTAATTGACCATGCTATTAATGCTAGTTGACATAGTGATTTGACAAGTGTTTTTAAAACATTTATGTATGATACTCAAAATCAAATACAAGATGATGATTATAATACAGATAATGATTATGATACAGATAATGCAGATATTCATAATCCTAGCACAAAAAAACATAAAGAGCATCCTTTTAAAAGACTTAAGTCTTGTGTTGAAATATTATATAATAAGTAATGTACATTAAAAGATAATACAAAACTTAATGTAATAGATAGAGTAAAGGATGTAAAAGATAACAAAGGCTAAAAATGTAGTAAATGTAAACAATTAGAGCATTATGCCAAAACTTGTACGGTTTCAGATTAGATATAAAATACATCAATTAGATATAAAATATATAAGATACATAGAATAGAATAGAGTATATATAACAAAAAATATGTAATATGTATTGATATACCAATTTATATTTATATCTAAGTGTTGCTATGTTGTTAATAAAAATTTAAAAGTGTTCTTGATATTAGGATTATAGTGAATACTAATAGTGTTTTCTTTCATATTAGAGTTAGATAGGTAGATTATAAAGAAGATCTAAAGAATTTTTTTACAGATAATAGCTACTATACTGTATTTGTATATACTTAAATAAGTAGTTAAACTATATATTATATATATAGTAAGTAATTAATTTTTTGTTACTAATATTTATGATTAGAATGTACTAATATACAAAAAATATATTTAAGTAGATAGTTAGGATTTAATTATACTTTGTTTTGTCTGTTTTGTTATTATTTTTTTTGTGGTTATCAAGCTTTTTAGTATTGGCCAATGCTCTAGTTATAATGCTTTTGGATATAGTTATAATCTTGAAATATTGATCATTATAACTTATGATTAATAATAGACTATAATAGTTACAATTATTAAAGATCATTGATGAAGCATGAAAGTGGTTTATTAATAACCAAATTGTTAACTAATACAAGTATGAAAGTGGTTTATTAATATATACAATAGTCAAATCTTTGACTAATACTGGTTTTTTGAAGCACAAAAGTGGTTTATTACTAAAATACAATATCCAAATTATTGACTATGCATGAAGTAGCTTATTAATAAATAAATACAATAGCTATATCTATAATTACATAATATATATATATGATAGTATATAATATATATTAATATATTATCTGTTATATGATTTGTCGATCCATGTTTATATATATAAAAATCATGTGCCTTGCTGATCTGTGTTTATACACATAGTGTTCAAATAGAAATTGCCTATATAGTTTATAGTTTAAATATTTTTTTATTAAAATTTTAATTTAAATTTTAAATTCTAAACTTTTAAAATTTATTTAAAATTATTGTTCTATTTATATTATATAATATTCAATTATATAATTTATACAATGCCAAGTTAAGAAGTTATATAAATCTAAATCTAGAACTCTGGATATCTCTTATATAGTCATAACTGGATTTTTGCTAATTTGCTAAAAACTAAAAATTTATATTTTTTAAATATTTTGAGATTCAGTAATTAGAATTGAATAAACTTTTTTTAAAAAAATATGTTTAAAGGGCTTTTATTTAAAAAAGTTCATTCAAATTGGACTACTAGTTGCTAAGATATTTACAAAAATATGTTTTTTTTTGCTTTACAAATTTACAAAGATTTTGCTGAAACTTTTAGATATAACCTATATTAGAGATGTCTGGGTCCTCTAAATCTAATTCCATGCTATAGTTTATATGTTACAAAGTTTGTGTTTTTGCTTTAAATAAATTTTGTTAAAATTTGATTATAAATTCATATCTAATTTTAATTTAAAATTTGATCTGGATAAATTTGTTAAAATTTAATGATTAAATTTAGATTGAATTTATATAAAATTTATTTAATAGATTTTGTTAAAATTTAATTATTAAATTTATAGTTAATTTTAGATTAAATTTATTTAAATTTCACCTGAACAAATTTTATTAAAATTTGATAATCAAATTTATAGCTAATTTTAGTATGTGAAAAAAAAGGGCTTACCTGAATACATACAAATAAGAAAACTGATTGTATCATTGAATGTATTCCTGGTGCTAAAGTTGTAATAGTGTTAAAGTGGTACAGAAATTTTATATATCTTCTAATGTTCTTGGAATGCCTTCGAAGTGTGGCTTCGAATAAAGGAATAGAAAATGTTACACGATTCAATCTGGTTTTGGTGTATCGTCGTTTGTATATATAAATATACATATATAGTTTATTATTTTAAATATACAGATAAAATTTTATTATATAAAAATTTTTAATATAATTTAATTTAAACTTTATTTTAATAAATTCTAATTGCTTAATAAACTTATAAAACCCAATTTTAAGAACTATCTGATTAAAATTCAATAAAATTTTTTTCATAACCATTATACTCATGTATATTAATTTTAAAATTGTATCTTTAAAATGATTAAGATATTAGTCTAAGGGCAAAACTTTTCAATTATCCCACGTATTTAGTAAGAATTAACCAACTAAAATTTGGGTCTAGTTACAATATGTCGAATGCAAAACTTTTTGTCGCATTCTAACATAAATAAACATGTAAATGTAAAAATGTTTATGTTTGTCTATTTATTGTTAATTGTTAATTCCAATCATAATCAGTACAAAAAAAGCTTTACATCCCAGTTAGAATTATTACAAGATGATTTGAATTTATAAAAGGGTTTTTAGACACAAAAAACGAGTAACGGTATGATATCAGATATTAAATTATTAAAGGTAACCGAGTGTGACACAGAATAATGCTATAATGAGTTTGACAGTGTACTAGAATGGTTATATGCGATAATACATCGCAGGCGTTGTTGCATTAGGATGGACAAATGGCAGGAACAACAAGATCTATTTAAGTACGTATGTACGTACGTATACAACTGATTGACGATCTTTAATTTACTAGTTAAAAATTATATGCAGTCATTGTGCATCTGAGCAATTTTATTTGGAAAGTGATGATTTCGCCTACATAATAATTCAATCAAGAGCATTGTTAGCCATACTAAGGCAGTTGAAGTAGGTTTTGATTCTTTTTCTTTAATATATTGCCTAAAAAGAAAAGTTGGTTTGCTAATAAATCGATTTATAAAGTACAGATTTTTACTATACGTATTACATGATTATCTGTCAATCTTCATCTTTTAATGCGCAAAATTAAATGATGCTTGATCATAAAGAGAATTACAATCATTCATTCAATAATTTAAAATTTTTTTTTTCAATTTGTTGAAGATTTAACACAGATATATTCTATATAATCAATCTCCGTACTGTACCATTCAGTATTAAAACATGTTACAACCTCCGGCAGATTGTCTTGATGAAATATTACAATATTTGCACGATGATGCCGGATCATTATATTCATGTTTATTGGTGAATAGGCTTTGGTGTGAAAGAGTTGTTCCGATACTGTGGTGCAATCCATGGCAAAATAGGCAACTTCTTATAGACCGTACTCCTTGGCCAGCTATTGTACGAACCTTGTTATCATGTCTTACAGAAGAATCAAACCGAATTTTAATGAAAAACGGTATAGAGATATCACAGCAAATATCACGGCCTCCCTTATTTAATTATATCAAATATTGTCAATACCTATCACCTACAGTAATCGATTGTATAAAAAGAGAGTTGGTCAGCGATGATAACAATACTGGCCTACCTAAAGCATACAGAGAAACTCTCGTAGAACAAGAATTCTACAAGTTGTTTATGGCTAAAACTTGTCTCAAACAATTAGTACTACCAAGAATTCCATTATCCTATTGCCCAGGCGCTGAGAACTGCCTTGAGAAACTTCGTGAGCTGAAATGTCACACCGATAGATCCCCTGAGTTATTTTATGGATTGGCTCAAATATCTAGAAATCTTCTCAGAATTAGTATTTATCCTTGTGATCGGGACAATGAAGGCTTAATCGCTTTGATCAAATTACAAAAGGGATTAAAATCATTGGTGATGGGATCTTCGGAGGATCATGTTAGTTCTTGTCCAAGGATGGGGCAGGCATTGTTGACTCAAGCGCATTCTTTAACACATATCAAATTTCGACAAAGCATATGCATTGCGCCTACTGTTCTTTCAACATTTGTCAATTTAAGAGTTCTTCAAATTGATATATCAACTGAAATTATTAACAAAGAACAATTGACTTTCATTAGCATACCAAAACTTGAGATCCTTGATATTTTTCGTGATGAAACAACACCATTCAGCATTTATATAAGCTTTATTAAAAATATACCCCCAAAATTTCAAAGAATATACTTGGGTTTAATCAGTTCACCATCATGTTCAGCTGAGATAAGAAGATACATTAAAGTATTGTCTTTATCACATGCAACACTTAAATTTATTACGCTTTGGTGGGATGAAGATTGCATAGAAGATCTTTATGGATTAATAAATTCCTGCAATCAATTGGAAGCAATACGAATCTGTAGTCCAAGAGATGAAATACATGTATTTAAAGAAATATACAATGACGAGCAATCGATCAAAGAAATGGATGATACATTATTGTTAAGAGGAAATCAGATATTCGAATTATTGAAAACGCTGCATCAAAGAATTTAAATATATTGGGAGTCACGAAATTTTTTAAATCTTTTGGGAGGTAAGAAAAAATTTTCAATGTATTTGCCCTACGAGAGTAAATTGGTATTAAAGTGTGATATGGTTGTCCGTAGATATCATGAGAAAGGCATTTTAAAATATTTTCAATATATAGATGCTTTGAATATCGTTTTTCTTTAAGGGATTTGTGGATTTTTTTAGTTTATCAACTTGTCTTTATTACTTTAATAATAATTATAATGGTTATTTTTTTCAAATATATATACATAGCAAATATCAATCTTATTCATAAATCTAGAATATTTTCTTTCATTACGCAAACATTACAGTAATAATATCATTTTCACAAATAAACTCATTCATGCATATATGCATTATATTTGTCAAATGTTGGGCGTTCCAAAAATCAACATCTATCTATCATGTAAAAAATATCACTTGGTTGGTCTGTTTTAAATGATTAGATTTAAAAACTTAAGCTCAAAATCACCCAAAACCGATGGCCATTCTGGTGGCTAATTGTTACCATGATAAAAATTGAAGCTTATATTTGTTTCATCATTTTAATCTGATAACCCGTCATTTCGGATAGCTAATAGTTAAAACAAAAAATTTAAATAGCGCATCGGCGCATTTATGCTTTCTATCTTTATTATTTTCAGATTTGGTTGTCAGGTTAATGTTAGGTTTTAGGGCTAGTAAATTAATAGATTTATACCAAGATTTATCTTTGATGGTTTCTTAAGCAAAATTTTGACTTGTATATAATGTTTTTAACTAGTATTACTAAAAAAATTTTGTTTACGTTTTAATTTTATAAAAAAATTACTAAAAAGGAACAAAATAAAAATAATAATAATAATAAGAAATAAATAAATAATTCATAATTTTTAGTTTAAAATTAATGTTATAATTAATATTATTATTTGTAAATATATATACTGAATTATTAAACTTTGTTTATACGCTTAAAAATTTTGATTTTAATAAATTAATATTTAAAAAAAAAATCAATTTTAAGCTTTCTTTAAATATTATTTTATTAAATAATTTTAAAATTTAGTAAGATACAAGTTATAAAATCAAAAAGCTCAACAAAAATGATATTATAGCATATTATATAAATGTCTTTAAAGATAACTAGGTGGATTATACTTTAATTTTGCATTAATAATATAAAATATAAAAGTATATAAAAAATATATTTAAAAAACAAATATAAACAATAAAGTTGTAGCATAATTGCTAAAAAAAAAAGAATTTTTAAAAAAAATATTAATTTATTTAATTTTATTAATAAAAGTTTTAACAAAGTAATATAATAGTTAGAGTATTTATTTACACTATATGTAATAGATTTAGAGTTTAATTTTTCAAGATAAAAAATACTTGATTTTTTATTTATATTATATTTTATTGATTAGTCAAAATATAATATCTGTGTAATATTATATAAAATATAAAGAAATACAGTATAAGCTAATACTAGAGTTAATACAAATTTATAATAAGTTTATTGAGTATATTAATTTAAAAAACTAGCTATATATTCTTTAAACAAATATTTATCTAATTTAGATTAAAGAAACTTGTAAATAAGATACTAAAATAAATACTAAGAATATACTATAAAATAGATTTTAGAATTTGAGTAACTTTATAAAAGCCAGATAACTATAATAATTTAATAGTGCACTCTAATTGCAAGTATTAGTATATTGCTATAACATACAAAAAACTAACCTACAATGTAAAAAATATTGTATACTAGTAGACTAGCATTAAACTAAACATATATAAAATAATATTATTAAAGCAATTAATTAAAGAGTTTAAATAGACAATTTTCTAGTTAGACTATAGATATAGCAACTAGTAGTGTTGTATTAAAACAAAGTCACAAATAATAAATAGTCTGAAACATGTTTGCTAAAATAAATACCCCTTAGCATAAATATATATAGTAGCGCTGAAATTTTAATAATTAGCGCTGAATTTAAAATTTTAGTATTGAATTTTAAAATTTAGTGCTGAATTTTTTAAAATTTATATAATTTTTAATAGTGCTGAAATTTTTAAAAGAGATTGAATAAAAAAAAAAAAAGAGCTTTTTCCGATATTTTTTGGGTCTTAAATAATATTATTATAAAAAGTTTTTTTTAATTGCTTATTTTTTTAAAAAGCTATTAAACTTTTATTGCAAGCAATTATTTTTTGATGTCCTGCACCATATTTCCTTTTTTAGTTTTCAGAGTAAAAGATCCGGGTGCGTACTACGTATGCACGGTTTATAATATGATCGATTATATGGGCTAGGTGCTGGAAAAAGGAACGAAGTTGACAAAACAAAAGATCTTCTAAATCTTATAATAGATTATAAGAAATACAAACTTTAAAGAGCTATACTGCAAAATTTTATTAACACAACTACTTTTGTGTTTTAAGTGAAAAAAGATTCTAATCTTATTCTAAATTAATTTATGTAAAAAAATTTGGTTTGAAAAAATTGTCATTTCGTTCCTTTTTCCAGCACCTAGCCCATATAGTACCTCTGTAGTATTGTACACGTTTCTATTACAGTACCTCCTTAGTATAGTACCCAGGTATAATTAAATATTTTCTTATGCCCCGGGTATTTTACTCCACAAAATACGGTAATTCGAATAGTTTATTTAAATATGCCAATCAATAAAGATTCTTACACAGGCAAATCGTTCATATAGGCGTTCAATATGCCGGGTCCCTACACACAGTCCCTAATTTAAAAGTTATCTTCTATATATAAAGATCATCGTAATCTCTATATAAAAACAGGGTGACTTTGAACCCGGTATCGATTTACCTATAGAGCTAACGGCATTCTGATAATTTTGAACGCCTATATGAACCATTTTATCTTAAAAGTCTCCTATTTGCACCAAACATCTGTTTGAAATCCGGGTTACATGATGCTGATTGGTGCCCTATTTGCTTTCATTCGACTTGTTGGTTTATATAAATAATACCAATCAGTGAAAGATCTTATAAATTAATATAGATGAATGAAACCAAAAGATATAGTATGATGGTAAATGCTATAAACATACTTATCAGGTACATGTTGTGCCTCAGAATAATGCTTGCCTTGGATCGTATTTGATGCACTTCAGATACTGATTGGCCAACATTAGCTGATCTGGCCTAAATTGCTAATTTGGGTCAGCTACAATCTGTAACAAGAATTGGTCTAAGGCACTACATTAATAAATGATTTCTATACTTGCCAAATAAATATGTGAATGAAATAATTAAATAAAATAGCTAATTAAGAGTGTTTCATCAGCTCATTGGCTCTACCAATTATAATTGTTAAATATCCAAGCTGCCTCAATGTGATCGACTAATGATCAAAATCGTGCACAAACAATTGAGGTAGTCCTTACGACAGTTTTGATGAAAATTCATAGTGCGAAATGTGAATATTAAATTTTAGTCAGTTAGCATGTACTTGAGAGCACCGTAGTGTGTAAATGCTATGAAATGCTTAGATACACGATTGATAAAAGATTCTTTATATTGACTAAATAAATTAATGCAATATTAACTACAATAAATAAGAATAATTTACAAATAAACTAACCAAATGAAATGAAATTAAATAGTATGTATAATGTGATTGTAATTGCTATAAAAACTTTTGCACTCGCAGGCGAAATTAACGCGATAGTGTGGTAATAAATTTTATAATTTGAATAGCTTATTTACCAAATAAATCAATTCGAATAAATAAGAAATATAATGTTATAAATTTGATTAGCTTTTATTTGTAAAACCAAAAACCAATTAATGACTAAAATGAATAAAATTATCTGTACGTCTGAATCGCATGTGATAATCATGCGTTTTGATTGGTTACTTACCCACTGCGGCTTAAAAAAAATTTGCACTCAGAAACCAATTTATTTTATTTGCGTCGCCTAATCTTTATTAGTATTATTCAAAATTCTATTTATTATCTGAGTAGCAATTCACTTTTATTCAACCTAACTATTATACTATTTTGCCAAGACTTTAAATTAATAATACCGTGTTTTCGCGTAATAACGCTCATCTGCGCGTTATTTCAAGTACGTGCATGAGACAAACAAAATTTAAGTACCGGTACTTGTATAAAAGGTAAACAAGCAAAAATGCTTCGAAACTAGATTTGTGCTTCCTTCGAGCTTTACCAAAGTTGTTCTTCAGAACAACTTTTGTCAAAGCTCGAAGGTTTACTTAGTACTAAATCTAGAATATTTTTTTAAATCTTACTATAAAATAAACATCCCTTACTATGGGGTGAGCGCTATTTTGGGATGGGACGCGCATGGGCGTTATTTTGAAACTATAGAGGCGCGAATTTCGAAATAGCATTATTACGTGAAAATACGGTATCAGGTATGTAATAACAGATCTAACTATTTTATTTACGTGCAATTTTTATAATATCCAATTTTATAGTTTTTATTGTAATATATAAAAATTTCTCTTACTTCTATATTGAGCTTTGCTTTTAGATATTTATTTATTCAAAAATAGGTATTACTTTAATTTTTGTTATTCACCGTCTCATTATGATCGCATGACGAGAATTTACGTGTTATTAATCACAATTTTTATACATATTTATTTATTTATTTATTTTCTTATTAGTTATTTCCCCGGGCTTATTAGTTATCACTCTGGGTTTTTTATTTTTTATCGCCCAAAAGTTTTAAACCTTAAAAAAGACAAAGAAATGTGATAGAAATGATTAACACGAATCCCCGTTATGCCGTCATATGAAACGATAAATAACCACCGTGTCGAGGAAATGATTGAAATATTTCTCCAGCGGAACATGTATGGAGCACAAAGTGCCTCACATATGCCACTGGGTAAATTCATTATTCCTGCCGTGAATAAATAGTACTCATTAATTGTCATATTTATTTATTATAAACTAACTATTATTAAGTTTTTTGTTTTGCTACAAGATGTAAGACATGTTTAATGTATCTATTAAAAAGTCTGATATGTTTTTTAAAATTTTTGTCAACAAATAACTATATTTTGCTATAGCAAACTTATTATTAATTATTTTATTATTTAGTTCCAATTATAGTTGTTTTAAACTTAATAAATTAAAATTTTAGTAATTTTATTAGTTATAATACTAGTTCTAAAACTTTTAAGCTCAGTAGGTTTATTAAATACAATATTGTTATTAAAATTGGTAGTTTAATTGTTTCTGAATTTGATAATACTAGTTGTCTTGTTAATTGAATATTAATGCTAAAATTCTTTATATTTGCAAGTTAGAGTGTATATTTAATACAAGATTTGCTAAAAATTAAAAGTATATTGTAACATTTACATTAAAACAAATATATTTAATTTACATAAATGTTGAAAATTAAATAATCAAAATGGAAAATGTCAAATTAAATATTATTAAACAAAATAATGTCAATTATACGAATTAAAGATGTGTTGCAAAACATCACTTTAACGGCTTGATATCCAGGTGATTTCTCCAATAGGCGATAACAAAAATCTACAATTCACATAAAATAAACAAGTATTAGTAAAACTCTTTTAGAAATATATAAAAATTTATTTTATAATCAAAATATAATTTACTTGTTTAGGGTCCATTTCTTCTCTAACTTTCATCCAATCATCATACTTTTCATATAAACTTCTAATTCTTTTACCATACTCTTCAGGAATATGTTTACCCCAATGACATCTGAAATTGTGAGGATAAAATGCATCCCAATATTGTTGAAAAAATTCACGAGAAGTACCAATAGGATTTTTTTGAAAGTATTGAATATCAATTCGTATACTATCAGTATTATATGATTGAGACAGCCAGAAATGTGATTTTTTAGTAGTATAGAGTTCAGTTGTAAAGTTTCCTATTACTTTTTCACCACCAGTTTTGTATAAATTATTTAAAGTATGTACGATATCTGTAAAGATAAATATGTTAAAATTAGTTGTGGAAAGAGTAAGATGAATAACTATATAAGGATGTCCAAAAATAGTTAATCATTTTACCATTGGTTTTCTCAATAGGGAATAATAATTCACTAAAAGTTGCTGGAAAAATCGTGTCGGAAACCTATATATAAATTTTATAAACAAAGTAAATAGATTTTACAAAAAATTATTTAACTAAAATATGAAGAATTTTTTGATGAAAAGGAAAAGGAAGAATATGTTAATTACCTTATCATCCATAGGTAGTCCATTGTACCATTTATCTTGAAACTCTTGAATTCCAATTGGGTTAAATAAATTTATTAAGTAAGCGGCAATCCTTTTATAAAATCTATTCTCCGATGAGAATAAGTTCAAAGCTATCATCACCAAACTAGCAACTAACTGAGCAGGAATCTCTGATCCGGCAAAAACAGGAAACTCATTGTATGGTTTAATAGATAATGATTTTTCATCTATACTTGGAATAGGAATAGGTTTAGCTCTCCAGATTGTCAATCGGTTGACACCTTCTTGAGGCCACCAGAAAATTCGGGCATAATCAGCTTCATATTCTTTACTGTTTGTAAAAAATTCGTAAATATTTGGAATTTTTTGTTCTTTATCACCATCACCAAGTAAATCAATTGGACAGCCAACTTTGAAGTCGTTTGATAACGGAGTAATCGGTGCAATTATTTGGTTGCCAGTAATATAATAATTTTTCATAAGTTTGAAGGTAACCTTGGTAATAATTCCAAGGAGACCTAGAGAAACACCTGCAGCGAGGAACTTAGAGTTATCTTCATCATCAATTGAAAGGTCATAAATATCTCCTTTACCATCTATAATACGAAGTTTAATGATTGAATCATGAACATTATGGATTATAGAGCCACCGGCTGATCCTGTAGAAATAAAACCACCAACGGTTTGATGAGCGATACCACCAAGATCAGGAAGGGCATATCCTGCCTGATCTATAATATAATTAAAACTGTTCTGAAGTGTAGAATTTTCAATATCTTCTGGATCCTGATTAAGATGTGTGCCGGCTTTAACAGTGGCAGTGTGATTTTTATAATCAATTTCTACACCGTGATATTTTTCTAAACATAAAAACCTTATCTATTGAAAATTTGCAGTGAGATTAGAATAAAGTAATAAAGTAATTGACTTATGGAATAATTGAATTGGATCTTATTTTTGAACCATTTCAATTAGTCCAAATATTTATTGGAATATTGGGTTATGGGATTCTATTAACAAAATAATATTGAGTTATTGGATGCTTCGCATCCAATAACGAGAATTATTTTCCTGGATAAATGATTTCATGTGATCCGTAGGATCGCATGATAATCATTTGTCCAGAAAAATAATTCGAGTATCTGGCTGTATTTTTAATATACCAGAGGCTGGAATATTAAATTTTACTGCCAGATACGAAAGTTATTGGTACTTCGGTTGGCATTCAATAACGGTATTATCCGGTATCCTATGACGATAGGGCATACAAAATGACTTGCAGTTGTTTTTAATATAAAAAATTAACTCAAGTTTTTTTGGCAGTCGTAGACTGCCGAATAACTTGAGTTATTGACTTTTTATATTAAGACAACTGCGTTATTTTGTATGCCCGAATAAAATATTACAGCATCACGTGCGTTTCATTATATCCAATCACATTATTTGACCTGTAATATCAATATTTAATAAATGGAAGCTGCGAAAAAATTTTTAAACCTTTGAAAAGCAAAAATACCGACCTTGATGGATCAGTATCACCGACCAATCAGGAATTATACTTTTATCTGAAAATATCTCGACAATCGCCTAACCAAATTTGATAACAAAAAAACCTTTATCGACTTTAGGCAAGTGATTTTCGAGATATCATGTTAAAAGTTATAAAAATTGTCGTTACTTCTATTTAATAAATCTTGATAAAATTTTAAATGAATATATTTCGAAAAAATTTTTTTTACATGTTTATAAGGTCAAAGTAGAAACGTCTTGGCTAGGAAATCGTAGAAATATATGCGTAAGGATTTTAAAAATTGGCAACCGCCTAACCAAATTAATAAAAAATTTCCTATTTTTACATCAATCAAGTAGAAATTGTAGAAGATATCTTGATAGCTACTTAACCAAATTCAATAAAATTTTGGTTTAATCCTATGAATATATAGAATTAAAACTAACATTCTGATTGAATTTTGGTTAGATGGTTATATCTTCGTTCAATTTTTCAAATTTCCAATTTTTAAAAAATTTCATATTGTATGAGAGTATAATATTTTTTAATTGAACCCATTCGAATTGTGTAGTCTAATATTCCAATAAATTTCAATTCGATAATTTCAATTGACAATGTTAAAAAAAAATCAACATACCTTCTTTTTCCCAGAGATATCTGAAACATCAAGTATTGCTTCGGGAACCGAATGCCCAGATCCAATGACTCTAACAATAGTATTACCATCTTCATACGCTTCTTTTATGGTTCTCTGAATCTCAGCTTCATCTGTAGGGTATTCAATCTTGGTTTGACTAGGTAATGTAATGTGCATACGTTTTTTTACAGGTCTTGGGGTTGTCCATTCATCTTTGAACAATTCTAAATAACGTCTAATTTTTTTAAGGATTTTAAGTTTTTCTTTGTTGTCATTCGTTTCATGAATTTTGAAAACGTGATCTTTAATATATGCATGATGGTCTTCGGGTTTTTTATCTTGATGTTTGAAAAAGCCAAGGATTTTGTCCATTGTTGATAAAGATTTCTTTAGCAGAGATTTATATAAGTGTATTTGCTACATGCAAATAAATTATGGATCAATTGGCGATGCTTTAATTATCTTTCTTGGCCAGTACATTTTTGAAGAAATTGAGAAAAAACGCGATCAAAATAAGATCTTTCATCATGCTCCATAAATATACAATAACAAAAAGAACCAACAAATAACGTTACTGAGACGTTTTTATAAATCTTTATACCAACAATCTAAGTTGGTAAATTTATCAAAAAACATCATTAATGAACTCAAAAAAGTGCCTACCTTCTAATTTAATAAATGATATTGGCAAAAAAGTGGCAATGATAGTAATTAACTGACTATTTATCAATCTTTGCACACCGGCACAAACCATTTTGATCCGTTTTATATATGTTACACTAATAAAAACTTTACTAATAAAACAACGTTCCATGATCGTTACAACCCCAATTTTTTAGACACGCCGGCACGATTTTGAAAGTTTGGGGAAAACAAAGTGGCATATTGCGTCAAAATAAATGGGGGGTTGTGTTATGTATTTTAAATGGATGTTACGTTGCAACAATAACAAAACGAATTAGTATTACGTAAATCAACAGAATCCGCAGTTATTAGATAGTCCAATGACTCCAATGAATTTCCCTGTTTCTCAGATCTAATTTAATTTTCAATTTTCCGATTGATACACTTAAATTGCTCAATTATTTTTTTTAAAACTATTGATTATCTCAAAAAGGCAGATAATAAACTATATACCCTCTTATTGCAAGTTTAAGATAATCCTTTCAAGCCTATCATTTTCACTGTAAGTTTTTTAATATCGATATACCATTATTAATTAGAGTAGTGCTTATATTCACGATAAGATAGAGTATATCAGATTTAAGATTACGTTATCAGAGTAATTTAATTAATTTGAATTAGTTAACGTTATTATTAATTTCAAGGAATTCGGTGTTTATAACTCACGTGAGACAAAATAAACCTCGATTTAAAATAAAATTCCAAAATTGGAGGCGTATGGCTGAATTGTAAATCCCCAACGAATAAAAAATAATGTAACTTTGTAATATTTAAACATGTTTATAAGAACATATTCATCTACTGTGGTGTAGAAAGGTAGCAACGTGATTCCCTAAAATGGTATACAACGTGGCGCATCGTTTGGTGCAAATTCTTTCACGATCATCATCCAAATATTTTATCGTTTTTCTGTCACGTGATAATTCGGTTAGCAGTGCCGCCTTGAATCGCAGAATTTGCATAACGCCCCTTTTTTATTTTTTTTATTTTTAATTTAATGCTTTTTATACGGGCAATCTCAGATTTGCGAAACGCGGTTTTGCTATATTTGCACTTACCTTCCCGTTCGGATTAGCTAATATATTATTAACCATTTATAGCGAAAAAAGTCATTGAAAGATCCACTGTGTCACAAAGTTGTAATCATTTATCTTTTCTTGCGATGCAAACCTAAGCGGAGAAGTGCAGAATAGTAGACATATTCATAAATATACTTGTAAAGAGTACGCAGCATTTTTATTAGTGTATTAGAAAACCGAATTATTTATCGCAGATATATTACATTATTTTTAACTTCCATCTTTTTTTCCATTCGGATTTCTGATGATGAATTGATAATCGATAAACTAAAATCATGATATTTCTAAGATGTTTATATGATTAACCAATTTATAACTGGTTTTCAAATATGTGTAACAGGTGCAAACCTTTATATCTCATGATTTTCCTTACTTCCTATTTCGCGAATATAAGGAAAACTAATAATATAATAGTTTGCATCTGCTTACACTTTTGAAAGCTATAATAAGTATTAACAACCAATCAAATCGACTCATATATATGTTGTAAGTTGGAATAGAGTTTAAGTGGATTTATAATTTCCAACCTTAATTAGAAAATTTCAAATTCCGATTCCATTCACAACATTGCCTATGGATTTCACTTTCAATAGAAAATTCGAAAATTAAATTTTTGATATACTGAAGTTAAAAAGCTTTTTTAAAAAAAAATTTTAATAGACTCATAACTTAATAGGGGTATCTTAACCTACTATTACAGGGTACGAATGGGCCGGGTCGGATCGACCCCTAATTTCTAGACCCAAAATAAGGCCAAGCTCGGCGAAACCCCAGTAAGCGGGTCGGATATAGGCCCGGCCTGCCAAAACAAAATATGCTGTCTCAGATGTCAGTCCTAAATCGCATAAAAACATGTGATCTTTTAAATAGGATTTGAGCCATATAATATCTTGATAGGTTTTCCATAGACGGCTAATTGTACACAAAATATAATTGAAATTCCGATGACAGGTTTTCCCTTGACATGCAGAACCCCAACGAACAGTGTTTAGGGCACAGTGCAAATTCACGTGTGTGGTTAGTTAGGACATTTGGGATATCAAACAACATCATGTGAATTTGCACCGCCTTACTGTTGTCCATAGACACGGAGAATTCAAGATGATAAATTTTCCATAGATGGCTAACTGTAACAAATCCGATGACAGGTTTTCTTTTGACGGCATTTATATAAAAGTTAATACTACATAATATTTGTTGATCTATGCATATAGTCTGTATTGATTTTTATTAGAACCCCGACTGTTCGTAGATCGTTCATCTTAAATTGGATTCTCCGAATAAGTAAGTCCATTCATTTAAATTATACGTACTGTTATTGTTAAATCAATTCGATCCGGGTTATATAAACGTTTTACGTTTTCATGTGATGCTTGTGATTTAAGGACCGAATCCTGATTGTCCTTGAAAAGATCTCAAAGACCGATTAACATTCCTAAATGAAATAAAATGATAATGACAGATATTAATTCATTTGAATAGGGGGTTTCAAAGTTAAAATCAGTTATTTTTCCGATTTATAATTCAACATAGTAAAAATACTATTGAAAAAATCCTATTTATTTTCGAAATGCGTCACTTATTTGTTAACTTTGAAACCCCCTAATAGTTTATTTTATGCATATTTGCAAGTATATACCTTTAATCAAATCTAATCGTATGATTTCCGATTCCGCAATTATACACAATGATTTTAAAGAGTATAGCTTATTTGAAATATATTAAAGAAACTTCTATTTTCATAATGGAGTATGTAGATCATAGATAGAATTAATAATTAATAGTGATAGACTTTATTAAGGGATAACTGTCTAACTGATAACTGACCTGAAAAGTTATCAACCGGATCATTTTTTAACAAACCAGTTTACTGCAATATAACAAATAGGTCACCTGCGTTACCCGTTATCACATATTAATTATTAATACAATAGATTTTTGAATTAGTAGTTTTTAGAGTCAAATTGTTTCTTAATCCAATTAGATAATTTTGATGTTCTGTCTCCAGATGGTTTTCAGAACTGTGAGTCGGTTACCCATACGGGTCACGGGTCGAAAATTGCTCTAACCCGGGTCAGAATTTAAAGTACGTAGGCAAAAACCTACTAAAACACTAAATTGCACAATTTACTATATAGGTAGAAGACATTATAGTTTACTAAATAGTAAAGCTCTTACCCGGGTTATCTAATCAGCTTCTTGTATCCCAGTGTAGAAAATGGGAGAACTAAAATTTTTTCGAAGAATTTCAATTTAAATAATTGGAGTACAGCTGTTCTCTATACTAACAGCTCTAATTAAGTATCGTTGCATCAACTTTTAAGGATTAACTTCAAAAACTTTATGAATTTCCGTTTGACCCGTTGACCCGTTGACCCGGGTAAGAGCTCTAATTTTATCTTATAGTTTATATTAGGATGGGATTCAAGTTAGTTAGCTCCATACAAATTGTTACAGTTACTGACCAAATGTGATATTTCAAATAAGCTTATTTAGAATAGTTTTTACTAAAATTTCTACATAGACTAAATAAATTGAGTATACTTCTTGATGTAAACAGATTTATAAGCGTCAAATCACTCTTGCTTACATAATAATGAGAAAAAATTTTCATCTTTCTGTTCGTTAAAATAAACAAAAAAACAAACCCATTTATTTCTTTAATGAGAAATAAGTGATATTAAACAAGATTTACTGTATGAAAATTTGTGTACAGAGGATTTCGAACAGATAAAAAATAATGTTGCCATACTGTATGTTGAATGTAATTTTTTGTTATGACCAATAAATTTTGTTATTATTAAATACTTTGATCTGCAACATATTAACATGCTATATAAAAATTATTCTAATATCATCGACATTATGCTTTTTTATATATCGAATATTCTGAAGATTATTGAATTCGGCCGAACCGTTGTCCCAGAATTTACGAGCAACTGTAATTCGATATCGGTTTTACTTAAATTTTTGATGCTAGTGCCTATAGACACAGGCATGGGATTTGTAGACCCCTAATTATTGTATTATAATAAATTTTGCACAAAATTTATATAATATAATATTAATTATTACCTTCAAAAATTTATATCTCAAGAATTACTAATCCAATCTAGTGTTTGTAGTCGATTTCGCATAGACGATTTTATGTTAGATTAAATTAAAGTACTGTACTAATCAGATTCATACATTACCTCTCTTAGTACATAGTACTGAGAGTAAGAGCCGAAAATTTCGAAGAGAAAATCAACGAACATAAAGGACGAGCAAGGTCGAGACAAAAATTTAATAATTCTCAAGGTAATCGACTCTGACTTGGCCGACTAAGCCGAATTTTAAATATCGATTTAGTCAAGTCATAAGGATCAACTATAAACACTAATCCAATCAAGCCAAAATTTTAACCGCAATACACTTGCATAGTACAAACTCATAAAGTTGTATTATATATTGGTGATAAAAATAATTAAAATCTAAATTTATTTTTTAAATTTATTTTTTTATTAATACAGTAAAATACTATTAAGTGCAAAACTTTGCAAAGTAGATTTTCTTTACTATAACTTATTGGATGTTTATACAAGCATAGTGCAGATAATAGTGATGATTATTAATTAGTAATTTTATTAATTAGCAATTGGATAAATAATAAAAATATATAAAATTCAAAATAGTTATATTTTTGAACTTGTAAATATATACAAATAAAACTACATTTATTAGATTTTCCCTAATATGTTTTTTTTTAACGCAACGTTCCTCTTTTTTTTTACTTTTTTCTTAAAAATTATTTATTTAGTGACTGGCTTTTTATATTAATATACTAAAGCATATATAAAAAAAAAAACAAAAAAAGCATTATGTTAAAAACATGTTAATAAATGCATTTTTATTTGTGTACATTTATTTGTTTAAAGAGGTAATGCAAATTTTTTTTTTTTTTACTTTTTCCAAAAATAAGCACCTTGTTTTTTTATTATAGAGATCCTTATTTTGATCTGATGACATTTAGTTGCTTGTTTTCTAATATATAAGAATGCTTATTTCGGGTGTATATGATTTTTGGGGTACATACTTATTTTCGGAGGCTAATGTTGATAAAAAAAAAAAAAAAGTGAATATTACCATATCAGATACCCCACCTCATGTACGTACCTTTCTCATGATTGATTAGTCACAGATTAGATTAGATGAATAACCTTATCAACAACTAAATTATGTACAGAAATTATTTAAGCAATTCTATATTATATAAGCTTGTTTCGAAGCATCTTATCCTTAGTAAACTATTTAAAGACTTTATTCTTGCAGGCTTAGTTAATGATTTATACTGCTTATTTATGTTAAATGTGTAACTAACAATAGCATCGTGAGAATTATAACAATTTTAAGGAGAGAGGATTAGAGATGCAAATTTAGAGGCACCGGGTTTACAAGGAACAGCGTTATATTACGAATTTTAACATACTAAATATAATGTTTGGCAAGAATTATCACTTTACACTAAGAGATTATTTATTTATTTATGTACCTTTCCTCCCTTCAAGGGCCCAGAAGATCCTTTTATACCTTCTAATATGTGAAAAACTGAAAGACTGTATAGGAGAGAATTACAAATGCTTTAACCTTTCTTTTAGGGATGTTATGTGGTCTGGCCTTAGACCAATAGATCGCAGTTATTCTTAAGACCGTTTCGAACCTGAAAAAAATTGGCCTGAACTTAATCTTAAGACCAGACCGGTCTGGATCAGTCTGGTCAAATTAACTCTTAAGACTAGACCAAAATAGACCAAACTGTACCAGACCATTAATATCCCTACTTTCTTTATTATTATCATATAGTTTGCTCTACGTGATAATTTATAACTATATCCTATTCTCTACCTGTTTAATTCTAGCCCTACACTGCTCCCACACCTTATGCAATAAATAACTGTGTCCCACATAATAAATGAATATAGTTTTACCCTACATGATATAAAAACAATGCTGCAATGCATAGGATATTCATAATAAACAAAATATAGCCAGACCTCCCTAAATGCAAGTCATCGGGACCAGTTCTAGAGCGTGCATTTAGAGAAGGTTGCAATTAGAGAACACTAATAAAATCATAAGTATTATCACGTGATAAACATGACTTAAGTAGCCTAGAAATAATAAATTTTTGATTGGTTAGTAATCACGTGGATGCATTTATAGAGGGAGTTTTTATAAACGGGTCAAACAATTAGCGTGCACTTACAGAATATAGAACGTGCATTTATCTATAAGTCCCGTTGTGGGGCTAGCCTTTCATCATGCGTTCAGAGAGATGCTGCATTTGACGTCTGACTGTAAAAAATTTTAACAATAAAAAGTGAAATAATAAATAAAATTCCATTGCAAGCCACAATCCCAAAGATATGATTTTCTGAAAAGATAGCTATTGAAATCTCATTCGAGACTATAAAACAAACTATTTATGTACGCCACGCCTATAGTACCGGGGTCTTATTCGAGAATTCCATTTTTAAAATTGAATAGTACTGATTAGAGTTGGGCACCGAAACCCGAAACCTTAAAATTAGAATGTTAATAACTAATGCACATTTACTATAAAGTAACCAAAACATTCTGAAATGCAATCTAATTATCATGTACTTTAGGTCTTAAAGTCTAAAATTAAAAGTCTAACCCTTTTAGTATAGTATAAAGTTTCGGAAAAGGTTTCGGGGTTTCGGAAAGGGTTTCGGGATTTTATATATAGTTTCGGGTTTCGTTACCCAACTCTAGTACTGATGATATATATTTAGGGATATTTCATATTAAAAGTAGTAATCAATTATAGTTATACCTCAAGTCTTATTCAAGAAATAGGTTGGGTAGCGATGGTGAGTAATGCCCGGTCTTAATCATGGGTATTATTTTTGGGAGGATAATATAAGCAGTGGCATACGATTATGATATAAAGTTTCAGAGAATGCTAAAAGATTCCAAAGGATAAATATTAATCTTAAATAATAGCAAGCATAATAACCGCAAAAGAGCCTCAAAAAAATCCTCATTCAAAGTTTATATACCAGATACATAATATTTCGTTCATAAGTACCTTATGAATAGTTTTCATCAGCAGTTAGAGTCAACTTTTCCTCTCATAAGTACATATCAGAGTTCAGTACGTAAAATAAACTCGAAAATATAGAAATGTATCTGGTGAGACACTTTGAATATTTAGATAGCGTGTGGTTTCAGTGTTTAGTTCAAAACTAGATTTACTGAAAGTTATTTAGCTGGCTTTTTAATTCTAATCAACACTATTTTAAATTAGATTACCCTAGCTCTAAATCAGACTAACATTAAATAAGGCAAAGTTTAACTGTAAGAAAATGGTTGTTGGAAATGTAACCCACCTCATTTGCGCCAGTTAAAGATCAACAATATGTTATGACCCTAAAGTGAACTGGTGTACTTTGAAAATTGATATGGCAACCATTTTTGCGTGATCAAATAGCGCGTATGCGAAGATCTCATTCAACCGAAAGTAAAGTCGTTTATCGTTTGAAATGGTTGAAAGAGTTGAAAGCACTGCGCAATTGTATTTGACAGTTGTGATTGTTAAGGAGATTTTTGTATTTCTCAATTTAAATGATTGTCGCAGCTGATGCTGAAATTTGGACATATTTTTTTATATGAAATTTTAAAATGTTTTTTGAGGTGTTTCTTAGGTTAGGTTAGGGTTTAGGGTTATATTTGATACAGTATTTAAAGAGTATAGGTGAATTTTAGCAGGGATTATGTTTTTAAACCGAGCCCCCTAATTTAGGTAACATAGTGATGGCAAAAAAAATTCACGATCAGGTGATTTTTGATCGTTCTGAACCCGCAACATATAAAAATTTATGCAATTTAGACAGTCTGTGTAGGTTTATTAATCATTGATTGGGTCACGATCATCTGATCGTGAATTTTTTCTGCTACCACTATGTTACCTCCAAATTTCAGCATCAACCAATATTAGAATTAGAAAACATTTTTTATTAAAACTAATGTCGAATTTACATATTAATTGGTTGGTTAGTCCAAATTCCCTCTGTTCATTATTCAAATTAATATTTTAATTGATGAACTTGGAGTTCCTATCCATTTTCTATCGGATATCCAGATCTTAATTTATTCGGACATCCGTTTTAATATTGATATCCGAATATTTGTCGGATTATCCGGATACCAATAGTAAATGGATATCCGGATAAATTCAGATATGGATAAATGGATGACAGATTGGACCTCTATTGATCTTTAAACAATTCATTCTCAAAATCTTATTCATCGAGATTTATATAATGGTAATATTTTACAAGATGATATAACTAGCGCATATATTGAAGGCTTAGGGTAATCTATAATGCATTGCTTTACAATCAAACGAAATTAAAGAAGTTATGCCATACATGGCTCCCGAAGTTTTATCAAAAAAAGGAATTCACACAAAAGGTCGACATTTGCAGTTTAGGAGTTATCAATGTCGGAAATATCAACTGGACAAAGAGTTTTTGATGGTTATGAATTTGATATCCATCTTGCATTAAAACTTCATGCAGGATTGCGACCAGAATTTTCCTCTGATAATTATGTAGAATTAACAAGACAGTGTATAGATTTTGATCTAAAAAGACGACCCACTGTTGATGAAATTAATTCTGAAGAATTGGCTTGATACTGTAGTATCAAAAATGAAAATGAAACCAATTCTCAATTTTTAAATGATGATACATATAATAAATAAACCAAAATTTGAAAAATCAAAACTTTCAATTTCATATGTATACAATTAAAAATTACTAACGTTCAAAAAATTTCATTTAACCAAGACATTCTGAGAGTTTCTATCACTAGTTTTAAATTTATTAAATTTTAAATAAAACATAAATTTTACAAGTAAACATTCAATTAAAATATATAACGGTTACCATATAAATGTGCACAAAAAATGCGCGACAGATCCTCTATTTTGATTGGCTAACGGCCGAGGATCTTCAAAATTTTGGCCCGCATTACATAATTGTTTACTAATTTCCGGCCGGAATTAACTTTTAATTTTTTCAAAAAAATAAGGCCCAGGAACAATTTTCACTTCAATGTGAAATACGTAATTGCGGCCTAAATTAAACTTAACTCGGGCCATTATTGAAAATCCTGTTCCTACTTACGACATATAATATTTGCAGCGAAAAAATACGATTTTTTTTGATAATTTTATAGCCAATATACCTTGTATCAGAGAAGCCATAGAAGATTCATTAAGTTTACGAAATATCGTAAAGCATTTCAGTGCAATCTTTTAAATTCAGGTTCTTATGAGCCACTGCATTTAGATTTTTAAATTATTTTGATAGCAACTATTTTACAAGCACCTTTGCCTTTTTTACATTTGCGACTACATTTTATATCGATAATGATTGTGCGTATATGCTTATCACACACTTAAAAAGAATTTCAATTGCATTCTAAGTTATATATCTGATATGCAATTTTAACAAGAATACCTCAATTCTATTCATAATTTCATTTGTAAAATCTCAAGATCCTTGTATTCGATCTTATTCAAAAAATTTGATTAATAAAAAAAAAAAAAGGATACTGTATTTTGGACTCTGTTAGTCTTTAATAAATGAGTAAAAATTGCTGACAAATTTAATTAATTTTAATTTTAATTCATATCTTAAGTAAAAATTAAATTTCTTATCAAAATTCCGATGCTATTTATACCGATTTCGAATCGATAAAAGAAGCACAACAAATGATGTAAAATAAGCTAGTTGCAGAACATAGAGAGTGGAATCAATGAATAATTAGAGTATCGAAATAAATTTTCATTAGGGGTAGGTAATTCCTCTAAGCGTAGGGTATTAATTGGTTCGGGCCTATTCAGACCATTCTAATCACTTTTTCATGTGATGCTGTTTGCCCAAACTTTTTCTTGTTATGCACTTCTAAAATTCACTCCCTTAATTAATATTCATTAATTTTTCTTACCGTCACATAATGCTTTGATTAGATACTGTATAAGTATCGTAAATGGAACCAGAATTAATTTGATTCGGAATTTTAAAGTTAGGGTTGGGATTTTTAGTATAATTATTCCGTCTAATCTAAGTGGATTCCGAATTTATTATAATTCCATTCCCACTTACAGCATAAATATCAAAAAGTCGCCGGGTAAAAAAAAAAGAAAGAGCCTCGTGATCAATAAACTGAACTTTATGCTGCCTTTAATTAAATAAAAATAGTATGGAAGTATAAAAAACCGTGGAATAAATCAGTTGTAGTCAATTTTTCTATTATTGTCCGCTTCGCGGGCAATGTACTTATACGTGGAATGTAAGTATTTGGCATTACATTTTACGTATTTGTTTATTTTTAGCATTAACTGTTAACGTTAAATTATAATAAATCTTGCTAAATGTAATAGCATATGACATACATACGTATTATCAGACTACATAATCATAGTCTATCACATGTCATTGTCGCGAAGTAGTGATTGATTAAAACGCCTTATTAATCAAAATTCGTGAATCAAGACGCGCCAAATAATAGTTATTTAAAAATGTCGAACTATAGTCAAACTTTAAAGAAAAAAAGTATTTAATGGCTTAAAATTTTCTCGAGAATCTCATCGAATAAATTACAATGTCATCTTTAAAAACCATCATTTCTCTCTTCTTTCTTCTCTCTATTATTTACAATCTCGTCGCCGCAACCGTAATTCAACCAAAAGTCGATGAAATTTCTTTAGATTCACTACCTGAAGCAGGTGACGTTTGGGAGATGGAGTTAGATCCCGCTGCATCCTCCAATGTTGATCCATCTGCTGAAATTTCTACTGAAGCTGATGCCGACTCTTCGGAATCCTCTACAAACATCCTTCACAACTCAATCCAAGTTATTGGACCAAAAGTTCAATTGGGAGAAGTTCAAGACCAATTATATCGTTACCATTGGACAAAACCATTATATATTAATAAATATCACTACCATTGGGGAACTCATATTCACTATGATCGCAAGATTTTCTTGCATCAAATTTATAAAGATAACAAATTCTATAAAATTTGTTATGCCGATGACTGTAGATTTACTGTTACTAAAGTCATAAGATAGACTTTTAAAGTCCTTATTTGTACTAGCTGTACCATTTTCATTATAATTGTTATAATAAAATTATTAATAAATCCTTAGTCCTCTCAAAAAAAATTATATGTGATTTAAAAATTGACTTTTATTTAGCATTATGAATCGATTCACTGATAGTACAATAGTAGTTGTTAAAATTTAACTGACAACGTAATTTACATGGTAAGTTATTACAATGTAGGTATTAAAGCTGGCCGATTCACAATTTCTACCAGCATTAACATCAATTTGACCCAGCAAACAAATGACCAATTAAAACCAAATCATGTTTATCTAATATTTATCCAAAAATTCTGGATATATAATTCTTTGCGCTTAACTTTCTTGCTGTTGTATTTATAACACCCGTAACAGTAATAGTAATGATACATTTTAAGTACTGTGTTTATTTAATAATTATTATCGTTACGCCTAACTGAATAGTTGATTCAAATTAACGTTAAAATATGTATTTATCAACGTGCAAGAATATAAGCATAGATGATTTTTGAATTATCCTTTTTTTTGCAAAACCTAAAGTTTAACATTGCTGCATCAAGTATAGCATTATACTCGGTTAGTCTATTATTATAATGAATAGCTTTTGATTCGGCCATATTCTATCACTTGCGCTAATTAATATTTTATTATTCATTTATATTAGATAATATGAGAAAGAATCTAAGTCTGACTTATTTTGTTTCTATCAATTCTATTTTGTCTGATTCTAAATCAAACATATTTGTTGTAGGTGGGTTCGGAATTCCGTGGATTCTGAATTCCTAAATACAATTTAAGTGGATTTTAAATCTCAAAACAACCTAAGTAGAAATAGAATTTTAAAAATTGTAAGCAATATAAATTCGATAATAAAGAAATATGTAATTTTATGCTAACAACATGGCATTATCATTATGTAATTTATTTATTTTTTTCTATAAAATGTTCTCTATTTTTGCATTTAATACTACGAAATTACACTGTCAAATTAGAACGTCTATATCAATAAGAATTTTTTTATGCATTTACCCTTTTAATTACATTATAGTAGAAACAAGCCTGTATTGCAACTAAAAGATTTTAATTGAATAAAGGCTTTACGATGTCTTGAAAGTGACTTTTTTCAAAAAATTTATTAACTATTAATTTGTCACTTGATCACCTATCACGGCTCAAACACTACGAAATAACTATATGGGATATCGCTCATTCTCTAGGATCGACATTTTACTTCACCTATTCTTGGTTATGTTCTTGACATCCAACCTGTCCGGTCAGGCTATCAAACCTACTCTGATATCCAGGTTGTCCACCCGGGCTATCAAACCTACCAATACTAACTATGTATCCTTCCTTCAATCTTTCCCGGCAGTGGGTGGGTGGGTATTTGCAATAAAGCTAGACTTGCGTCGAGCTAGCAGCAAAGACGAAAGAGGGAGAACAAAATCCCATTTTCCCTACTATATAGTCATTTTCGATGACTTCATACTTACCATCACTTATCAATCAAACTATACTTACTACAACCCGTCATTCCATTTATCAGACAACTTACTACTCGCTGATCTATCTGGGATGTGATCTTGTGACAAATGGATGCCTCGTGACTTCGTTCATTAAAGGCTTGCCTGAAATATTTAACCTTAAAACTTTCGCGAAATACAGTATAATTATTTTAAATACATATGATTTATGGTTACTGATATTCGATTATTAAATAATATTAAGATCTGAAATCGACTATTTCTGGATTCGAAATCATTATTTAATAAATTTTTTTGGCAAACATGTTTAACGTCGATAACTAGTCTCAAAGTTCTGTATCAATATTGTGGGTCTTACTTTTAGGGAAAATCGGAAGCTGTTAAGTTGAAAAATAACATAACGCAAGTTCCAGAATTAGATGACCTCTACCCCCTGTAAAAAAGAGTTTAATGAACTTCGAGATATCGAACGAAGCGACATTGAATTTTTTTCCTTCGATGATTATCAACCTAATCTAAAATAACCCTAACCCCTAACCTTAATATCCCAATTGGTTAAAAATCACGAGGAGGTAAAATTTTTTGTGGGATAGCTACCGTACATGTAAATTTAAATATAAAAAAAACAATCCCGCGGATCACGCGCGAGATTTTTAGAAAAACAACCGATTGCCCATAACTAGTGACAACGGACATATCACCGCTTGTCGTGAGGTACCCTTTTTCAGATAGCAGCGGTAAGTACATGTATTATAATATAAATCTTTCATACATAGCCTTATTTTGGTTTTGCTTTAGGAAACTATTCATAAAAGCTTCGAGAAGTTACAAACTTGCGATTTTTATTTTGTTTCTAAAATTAATTCAGATGAAAAAAAATTGAAAACGAACTCCAGTTCAATAAATTAATGGATAGAGCAGATTAAACGATCAAGGTGAACGATATCTTGACCTTAAAATACAAATAAAAGGTAAAAAAAAAAAAGCATATAGAGACTGGAGTTTCTAAGGAGATATGTAATGATGTACTTGACTCTATCGAATTAATGCCGATACTGTATTTGAAATAGAAGTTCAAATTAGGCCCTTTGCTCAACGATGATGATTTAGAAGACAATCTCCTAGAGAATATGAATATTTTTCACAATGAGGTTACCACAAATAAAGCAACTGCACAAACTCTAGTACAAATTCACAGTGCTGCGGAATCACTGCTGGGCAAGCAAAAACGATCCAAACAAACGATGTTTGTTATCGTCATTATTGGCGTTTTATCCGATGGAATGGAACACTAGAATCTCCCAACGCAGAGATAACTCAAAAGAGTGCCCTTGTATTTTTGATGAAAGAAGCCAAAAAGGTGGTCTCTCACATTGCGCGGGTACTACAAGCACAAACTAACTCATTGAGCAAAGGGACCATGTGCAAAACGATTATGCACTGGTGATAAGTTAGAATAGGTTTAATGTTTTTTATGTGTAGTAGTACACTGGACACCTCAATGTTGCCTTCTGGTAAGTAAAAACATTATTCATTATTTTTCTATTTTCTTCAAAACTTACTACGCCATTTTCATTTGTAAAGAAAAAACTTATTACAGTAAATGCTGCAACTTCGAGGAATACTCTGTATTCTTTAGCATTTCTTATTTAAGTATACGATTAATAGCAACGTTTTGTAGTATGCCTTCTAGTAAGTAAAAACATTATTCATTATTTTTCTATTTTCTTTGAAACTTACTACACCATTTTCATTTGTAAAAAAAAAAAGAAAAAACTTATTACGGTAAATGCTGCAACTCCCGAGGAATACTTTGTATTCTTTAGCATTTTTTATTTAAGTATATGATTAATAGTTAGATTTTGATTATATTACGTTTTGATCTATTAATTATTATATAATCAAATTTATAATTTTTTGTGTACAGTGGGATTAATTTTTTTGTTATGTATTACTATGTAAAATTCGCATACAAGGTTCTTTATTATGACCGAAGAAATTTGATGTAAAAATTGTCACAATTCGATACTTTATTTTTATTAGTGTATAATTTATTATTATTATTAACAAATAAAATGCCATTCATCCAAAAGAGAGCCCAAAAAATTTTTCATCTCTTCAGTAAGATAGGAATGTGTAAAATAGGAATGTGTAAAATAGGAATGTGTAAAATAGGAATGTGTAAAATAGGAATGTGTAAAATAGGAATGTGTAAAAT
>CAJVPY010000096.1:0-36628 GCA_910591965.1 Dentiscutata erythropus | reverse complement strand
TAATTGGAAAATCCCATTTGTCCGGGTTTGTCCATGGAAAAATCCCAAATCCCAAACGTTTGTGCGGCATGTATAATTGTCGGTGAAACGTATTGTCAGTGAAATGTATCCGTCGGCGAAACGAATTGTCGGTGAAATGTATTGTCAGTGAAATAAACATGTCAGTGAAATGATTGTCGGTGAATCAATTGTCGGTAAAATAAGCTTGTCAGTGAATTGATTGTCAGTGAACCGAGGTGTCGGTGAACTGATTGTCGGTGAAATGAGCGCCACCCAATTTAATGACATGTACTTAGAGAACAATAAGAAAACTGCATTTATGGAGGTTATGTATACATTTGGGCCAGAATCTGTGGGTGCATTTAGAGAGGGTACGCACTTGTAGAGGGTGCATTTAGAGAGGTTTCATTGTACTGAATATTATTAAATTGCCCAGTTAACTGAGTTATTTATTATAGACATGTTTTAACATTTTTAAATTCTTTTTTTTTTTTTTTTTTTGTATTATGATAAATATATCAGAAAAATACATTTTCATTTTCCGATTTCGGAATTTTAAAATAGAACTGTTTTTTTTTTAAAAAAAAATTCCACTTATTTTTCAATTCTGATTTGGGGATTCAGAATTATTGCGGTTTGCAAAAAGGTGTGTCCTATGATTTTTTGTGATGATTATCGAAGGAAATATCTGTAAAATCCTCTTAGAATCGGAAAATTGCCGAGATTTTATAATCTGCAGGGGTCACACCTTTTTGCAAACTGCAATAATGTTCAAGTCTTTGATTTTGAATTAAATTAGTGACATATTTGTTTTGAAATAAGTGATTTATAAAAATCTATTTTTTTTTATAAGATAATATATCATCTGAAAATACACCTATTTCGTTTTCTGATTTCGGAATTTCAAAATATAAATGGAATTTTTAAAATTCCACTTATTTTCAAAATAAGTTAATTCTGAATCACCCTATTGCAACTTATGTCGATTTAGAAACCGATAAAATTTTGATTTTGACGTATAACAAGAATGATATGAAAGTCTAATAGTAAACGTTCGCGAGTAAGCCTTTCGATTAGCTGTGTTATGAAACTTATCACTGAATTTCATTGAAATTAATTGGTGAATACTAACTTGTACAATATGTTTGATTAAATTTGCGCCCTGATCTAGTGCTGATAATACCTATCATTACGTGGTAACATAAGGTTTCACCCTAATCTAGTGAAATTATATATATATTTTGATCTTGCTTACGGCATATTTACTGTATATCTTTCATCAGATCTCCGATTATATGCGTATAAAATTATTTTTAATTAAATATATATAGTATTATTTTTTAAAAAAAAATTATTATAATTTTATTAAATTAATAAATAAAATTAAAGATTTATCGGCTAGTTTTAAAAATGTCATTAATTAAATTACTAAAATAATAATTAGAATTACTTATATTTAAATATAATAAATATTATATATAAAGTATTTGAATAAAAGTTTTTTTCTTTTTTGACCAGTAAATCTATACATACGTACGTACAAGTTTATTTCATTCAATTATAAAGATTTACATTGACAAGCATTTCGAGTAGGTTTAAATAAATAGATGCCTTATTTTTAAACAAAGAAATTATGCCGACTTCCTGCACCGTCTTATTAAAATTATTTCTAAATTAGGAGAATGAAGTTTTAAGCCTTTCTGCATCAATACAGCATCTAAACTGTAATTTATTCAAAGATAAGGCAAAATTATTATTTATAAAGAAAACTATTTACGTATGTTACTTTTTGTGAATGGTAAATTTATCTTTAAAGTGGTACAGTTTTTTGAATTAGTGTGACAAATGAATTTTATGAACTCTACGAACCCTCGTATTATCATTGTTTTTTCACAATGCAGGGTCCATAGAGTTCACATATTCATTTGTCGTACTAATTCGAAAACAGAGATACCTTTCTTTTCTAAAGATTACACAAATAACTATAACTTGTCATGGTTGAATGGGAGAACGACGTGTAATGAATGCGCAGTGTGGATTGAATGATTAAGTGTTTAGTAATTCTATAAGCGCGGCTTAATGATGATATGAACTTAATGAGAAAATCATTATTACTATGCTATTTTATGGTGGAAACGAATCTCTCCTTCTTACTAAAATAAATGCTTCACTTTCTATACATTTGATTAATATGAAAGAGAACACTATAACATCAGAGGCTTCACGATATCGTGTTAGCCTCGTGTCAATATACTCATTGCCCCATGTGGAGACCTTAAACAATCACGATACTAATTTAGTTAGATAAAAATAATTCATTATAGTACTAATTCAAAAATAGAGATTACTTTTCTAGAAATTACATAAAACAACTCTATACTAAAAATTTTTAGTATTTGAAATACAACAACGATCATTTATCAAATAAATAACTCATCATTTTAGATTTTAAAAATTTTCTTAGGGCAATTTAAGCTCTGTTAATACTGAATAAAGAACTATCAATATTATATGAGAATTGCCTTTCATCTTTCCTGGAAAGAAAATCCTACACGCAGTTTGTGACAACTATAAACAATTTACTCAGCTATTTGTTATATCTCAGTTCAACATAATGTGTTTCAGAGTAAAGCCGAATTGACTACGTTGTTGATACCTATAGAACTGGTGAGAATAATAATGATGCTAGAGTTAGTAGAGACAAATGTTTCTTCATTTAGCGTGTAAATTTCAAGATGATGCTTTGGAAGTGAATCCCGAATTAGTTAATGCACCTATTACGATGTAAGTGTTACCAACTAATATACCGACCTAAATTAAATAAAAAATTGGACGAATCTATAACTTAACAATTCTATGCTAATTTAGAGATGAACGGATAAATTATTAATGATACCAACATTTTACTCAATTTCGTTAGTAAATTTTCTTTTTTTTTTTACATAGTTAATTATCTAATAATTATGTAAGTAGGATCATGATTGCATAATTTTGTCATTAAGCATTGTATCACGTAAATGCGATTATATATGTGTAAAGATAGGCGAATTTATATTAATTAATGAATTTCACGTGTTTTATCTACAAAAATTTACCCAATCAGTCAAATTTCTTATGGCATGTGTGCAGATCTGATTGGTGCATATGCATTGATCTTTTACTCTTTAATGAGATAGATTTTAATTGGACAATTTGAAATAGTTTTACATTATGTAGTTCTTTTTAAAACATACTTTGATTGCCATAAAATTGAACCAAACACCACTACATAGCTAATAAGTTATTATATAATTAGTAAAGATTTTTGATTATAATAAGATAAGTGTGAGAAAGTTAAATGAAATTGTACTTAGTACGTACCTGATCCGATTAGGATTCGAAGCACGGGGCATGGGCACGGGCATGCCCTTTAGGTATGTCTTTCGGGTGTATGCTTTAATTCAGGTCATGCCCGTAGAAGTATGCTTAATTTTTTATCCGTGCAGAACCATATTTCCTTTTATATCGATTTATCTTGTCGCTCATTCTAACTGATATTCCTGATATTCCTTGTAACGTGGTCCTCCGCCCATTTGGTCGAAATTGCTATACATATTTTCAAAGTTTAGCAAACTTTCGCATAAGCTATAACATGTTGGGAGGACAATGTACAACGTAACTCCAATTAAAGTTAATAATAAATTGCATCGTGTTGCAATACAATATTGAAAAACGTCGTGAAACAATGCAATAGAATAATTTTCGTCAATAATAGTTTCAGTCGTTGTTTTGAGTTGCGTGAATTAAATAATATAAAGTTTTTTCAAAAAGTATAATATTTTTCTTATATCAGAGACATCGTACGTACTTGCGTTAATATACATACCGGCTTTGTACAAACTGGGTTGACAACATAAATTAGTTATAATTTTGAAATTAGCCGATTGGCTAGACCGTAACAGATAGTAAACATAATTATTTTGAAGATTTCAAGATCATTAAAATTATTTTACAGACGATCGGTAAAAAAAAATCGAGGAAATTTATTCTAACATAATATTTTTTCATAATTTTATTGAAGCTTAAATTCTTTTTACATCTTAACAATGCAAAAAATAATATGTAAATAAGCTACAAGTTATATTAATTTTGTAGTCTATACTAATTTATGAGAAATTCCAAAACCCAAAAATTTATAACCATACATATTATTTCCCCAATATCAATATACTGTAACTTATATGCTTTTTTCACTAATTACTTTCATCATTCGTACTTTTAGTAGCTAAAATAATATAATGATCTTGATATGAATGATAATTGTCTAATTCTTCGAAATATATTACATTTAATAAACGATCCAACTCCTCATCTGAGATATTTACAAGTGATGTAATTAATGATTTAAGAGATTTGTTCATTTGAAGCATATTTGAAGTCCATATTTCACCAATTTTACCAATATTTTTATCCCATCTGTAAATATATATAATTGATTAGTTAGATTTAGCACCGATAAATTGAAAAAAATATTTTAAAAAAACTTTTTTAAAACTTACTTTCCGAGAGATACACTTCTATGAATGCAATTTACATTTTGAAATCCTACATCTTTGATAATTTGTTCTAATTTTGGAAGAAATAAGAGATCGATTTGCTTTTTTTTGTATAATGATTCATCTAAAATTAAATACGAGCGTATGAAAGTTTTAAAGCTTATTAAAATGTTAAATAAATTTTATAAAAATGGTAAAAAGTTTCAATACATACAACATTGTTTTACTAATTTAGCATAAACCGGGCCAATTGATCGTGCTAATTATTAATAATAATAAAAAAAAAAATTTCATTACAATTTATGTCATTTCAAAATTTATTTAACGTTGGCAGATTTAATACTTACGAATTAAATCAAAATCCACAAATTCAATAACACCACCAGGTTTCAATATTCTCATTATTTCATTCAACAGTGGTACCCATTGATGATTTCTTAATGCTAAAAACATATGTCTCATAAAAATATAATCGAATTCATTATTTTCGAAAGGTAAGCCATTCGATATATTACATTCTTGAAAGTAACAGTTGGATGGTTTTATTTCACTGGGAAATGATGATATTATATCTATGCCATAAACTTCTGCGTCAGGGAATTCTTGTGCAATTTCAAAGCTAGTTAATATAACATTTAAAATTTAGTAAGCATTCAATAAGTGTTGAATGATAATATTCAGTATAGTATTTACCACCAATGACCAGAACCGCATCCAATGTCCTACAGATAAAAAAAAAAAAAAATTTAAAATTTATTCATAGTGAATACTAAAATTTTTAAATACTGTACTGTACATACTAAAATTTTACTTTCTGGTTTAATAATATCAGGAAGTGGTGCAGAGTAATTGCCACCAAGCAAATGTTTTAACGCGAAGTGGCAAGTTTGAACTCTATCAGCTTCTTCCCAGTCAGCAGGAAACTTTTTTAACAGATATAAATTACTATAAATTTTATAAATTTGAAACCAAATTAATTAATAATTTAATTAATAACTTACAAGATATATAGAAGCCTCTTCGTCTAAATAAGGACGACCACCAAGAAATTTTAAATTTGATACAGTTTTAATATTGCAACTATTAATACTATCATTACGATCTGGTGAGATACTATTTGTTTTCACATGAGAAGAACTGAGTCGAGAAAAACTTGGTTTTCTTCGAAAAGTTTTAACATTATCGTTACGAGATTCAGTGTTTCCCATTATAGTTAGATTAATAAATTAAAATCATTCAGCTATGTTTTGTACGTGTTGTGTGAGGAAATTAATATTTCGTATATGAAGCTATATATAAAATATTTCCGGATTGGTAGTACAACCAATAATAAGAGCAAAATAAAAATATAACGGAAAATTTTTAAGCGGGAAATGTGAATGAAGAGAAGAAAAAATGCAACCTATTTAAATTCATTAATGTAAATAATTTAAATTAAAAATTCATGTTAAAAAAAAAATTTACAAAAATAATTGGTTGAAAAAAAAAAAATCTAAATTTATTGTTTCAATTTTTTTACCGCCATTAATTTCAGAAAAGTTAATTAGGTATTTGTTAATAAAATTGATATTAAACCGTACGACTATTACCAAACATTGCGCCTATATTTACGGGGTTTAGTTGGATCCTCAAGTTTTCGGAAATAATACCAGTCAGTAAGAAAAAGAATTCTTAATAAAGTTCTTAATAAAGTATTTTCTAGTACATAAATCTCAAAACTTTTTTGGTCATTACAACGATAAAGAACAAGTTAATCTATTGCAGTATTTGCGTATTTGCAGTATTTGCAGTATTATGAATCAAATTATCAGATTCGATAAAATTTTTTCTTAAAGAACTTTTTAATATAAAAATTATTACAAATCTTAATATGTAAAAGGAAAATTTGGAAATTTTGAACGATAAAAAATATGACTATAAAGAAAGATCTAAGTTTTACATAATAAAAATAAATAAATATGCACATTGTAGACTATGATTCGGTTGCAAATCAACCTAGTTTAGGGAATAATATAGATAAGAATATAGTTAGTGACTAATCATCTGATTTTGTACCATATTAGCATCAATTGTCTAAATGGTAAATTATTTGTTTATTTGTACAGTACGTATTTATACAGTATTTATATAGTATATATTTATATAATATTTGTACTGTACAGTGTTAAAACTTAAATATCTCCTATTCGTAGGTAAAAATACTTTCCAGCTTTTTCACAAATAGAAAGTTAATTTGCCTTTAATTAAAGTGCGTAAAATTAATTTACAGTATTCGCAAAAGACTAGGTCGCTGCAATTCGGTAATTTATTCATTTCGATTTTAATTATTTTTATCTGATTCTACGATAGTGTGTTTTTTTTACGCTACTCTGACACTCTTTACATTTAGTATATACCTAGGAAAGTCATACTATTTGCCGGTAATAGAACACTAATCTAGAAAAGTATTATTGCCAAACCGCATATTTACTAACCTTTCTTTTTTTATGGGTTACAAATAACTTAAATTACTTGAAATTCGAAAAAATCAACAGCACAATAAAAATGAATAGATAATATTAATTTCTTAATAGGAAAGCTGCTTGTTTATTGGTTAAAAGGGTGGTATTACAATTACCAAACTTTTTTTTATCGAAATTGTTTCACGGTGTAATAATTGGTAATTATTGGTCATCCTGCATTTAATCAACAAAAAAAAAAAAACTTTCTGAAAACTTTAATGCTTAAAAATAAACAGATTAACAGCAGATAATAGATAGTAGATAGCGTGGTTGTTTTTTGTCACACAACTGTAAATTTTATCAATTTCAATCTTTAGTAGGCTACCACAGATCGACTTAAATTTTCTGTCGACTAATGACATCAATTTTCTGTTATTTATTTGAAAATTTTTTTATTATCACAATAATGTCAGTGTTTTTGTTTTCTTATTACAGTATAACGTATAACAAGGAAGTTGTATCAAACAATGACTTTCTAGAGCTGATGACGAGATTGTATTAAAATAGTGACTTACTAGACATATACACGTGTTCTATAATATAGAAGGTATATACTGTGTATTGATAGAAAATTGATTTGTTTTCCTGAAAACTTGATACTTTTCTGGTGTTGCAATTATGTTTCAAGATATAAAAAAATTGATGTAAATGTGATTTTTGGAAAGAACTAACATAAAAATTAATGTAAATGTGATTTTTGGAAAGAACGAGCATAAAAATCTATATTCATAGTAATGTTTCTCCTAGCGCAAAGACATTGTTCCCGACACATCTAGCTCGTTTATTTATTAATCTACAGTACACTAAAAAAAACTATATATTATTATGATTATACGAGATATACTGCGTAAAAGTCATAAATGACATGGAGAAAACTAATAAAATTAATAATAGAACTTTATAAAAGTAATAAAGTTTAATTTTGCAAATAAAATTTTTTATCCGACATCTCACTATGATAGTGCTTACTAAATAACCTTTTATTAACTATATTTGTTTTAATAGTAAAATTATAAAATTAATTTTCTAGTTAATGGTAATAAATTTTTGATAATAATGGTTTTACTAATTATTTTTGTTCTGTTTTACATATAAATTTTACAAAATTTTGTTAACTGCTAAATGTTGGGGGTTTTTTTTAAATAAAATAATAAAATGATAAATTTATATTGAAGAAACTTAAAATATATATAATGTCTAAAAAAAGTTTATTAAATTTAATTTGATAGTTGTTAAGATATTTTAACTTAAACTTTAGAACTTTTACTTAGAAAATATTTATTTATTTCTATTGAGCCTCCACATATAAGGCCAAACAACGCTAATTTTTTTGGTTCTCATAACATCTAATTTCGATATTAACCCACCAACCCGAAGTTTCTTATAAAAAAAAAAATCTTTTTAATTAAAAATTTTTTTAAAATGATAATTCGAGTCCCAGTAAAAAAAAAAAATATTTCCGACAAAATAAAATACTTCACACAATACGTAGTTCTCAAATGTTCACTTTTTATACTTATCATTATTATTATTACAAAAATTTTCTCATGTAGAAAGTTATTGAAATTTTTTATCACATTTAAAAATTATAGTATTGTATCTACGTATATATAACTTATAAATACATAAATACATATATCTAATATTGATCTCACTTTAAGCCTATTGAGAAATTTTTGTAATTAATATAATATTTGTTCTTTATACTAACAATTTAAGATAAAGCTTAATAATAAATATCATGAAAAAATATAAGTATTCTTAAATATTTATATCACATGATAAATTAAAATTATAGATTTGACGATCAAGTCCCGTGAATCTTGTGATTACAATACTTCAACTTCATTATATTTCGTGGAACTCATTTTAATTATTTTTGTATTTCTCTTTTATTAATAAATAAATAAGTTTCACAACATATAACGAATGTAAGTTGACTATCTATGTTGTATTCATGGCTCAAAATAATTATAAAGATCTTCAATCTAACTAAATCGAAAAGAACGATAACGATAATATTTATGAACGTATCAAATTCTTAATGTTACACAAAATTTGGGTTTGTTCTATCATCGATATCTCGTGATTTTGTGATTGGATTTCGATAAATCTCATCACGATGATATCAATGATCAAATTTCGCGTAAAATTGTGAATTTAGTTGACAAATTATGTCATTTATATATACTTTACTCAATATAATTAAATTACCAAAATTTTATAAACTCAAAATATTTTACAGTATTTAGATTAATCAATGTTCTTTATACTGTATTTACGAACTAATTGACATGAATAAAATGATTTAAGGTGTTAAGTCTATGTGAACTTGGATAGTTTAATATTCTTTATACCGCTAAAATTAAAATGTATTTGTTGCACCCTGTAACATCAAATTTTGTCACGGGTCACTGATTTACGTACGTAGATCAATACACCAATCAAATTAAAAATTATATACTTTGAGCGATGGTATCTTGACGACCACTAAGTTAATTTTAATGAACGTTTTTTTATTTGAATTCTACAGATTTGTAGAATTTAAATAAAATAAAGTTCATCAAATTTGGTTCGGTGGGTGTCGAGATATCATCGCTCAAAGTTTGAGAAAAAGTTTGCCGCAGCTCTTCTTTATGATAGATGGCTTGTTTTTTAAAACGTTGAGTGATGATAGCTCGACAACTACCAATCCAAATTCAATGAACGTTTTTTTATTTGAATTCTACAGACATGTAGAATTTAAATAAAAAAATGTTCATCGAAATTGGCTTGGTGGGTGTCGAGAAATATCTGCTAAAAGTTTAAGAAAAAGTTTGCCGCAGCTCTTCTTTATGATAGACGTTTTGTTTTTTAGAAATTTGAGTGATGATAGCTCAACAACTACCAAGCCAAATTCAATGAACATTTTTTTATTTGAATTCTACAGAACTGTAGAATTTAAATAAAAAATTGTTCATTGAATTTGGCTTGGTAGTTGTTGAGCTATCATCACTCAAATTTCTAAAAAAACAAAACGTCTATCATAAAGAAGAGCTGCGGCAAACTTTTTCTTAAACTTTGTGCGAAGATAGCTCGACACTCACCAAGCCAATTTCTATGAACATTTTTTTATTTAAATTCTACAGATCTGTAGAATTCAAATAAAAAAATGTTCATTGAATTTGGCTTGGTAGTTGTTGAGCTTCATCACTCAACGTTTTAAAAAAGCAAAACATCTATCATAAAGAAGAGCTGCGGCAAACTTTTTCTTAAACTTTTAGCAGATATATCTCGACACCCACCAAGCCAATTTCGATGAACATTTTTATTTAAGTTCTACATGTCTGTAGAATTCAAATAAAAAAAACATTCATTGAATTTGGATTGGTAGTTGTTGAGCTATCATCACTCAATGTTTTAAAAAACAAAACTTTTTTTCAAACTTTGAGTAATGATATCTTGACACCCACCAAGCCAAATTTGATGAACTTTTTTTTATTTAAATTCTACAAAACTGTAGAATTCAAATAAAAAAACATTCATTAAAATTAACTTAGTGGTCGTCAAAATACCATTGCTCAAAGTATATAATTTTTAATCTGATTGGGTATTAATCTATGTAAATCAGCCAATCACTGTGACTCATACAAAATTTGATGCAACAAATACATTTTTTCTATTAATTGCTTTTTTTATATTCATGCTCCAAATTAATATTAATATTTAAATTGTTAAAATTGAATACAAATATTTATTAAACTAATATATATATATATATATATTGAATTATTATAAAACGCACCTATAGTGTTTTAGCACCTATATATAATTGCTTCTAGTAAAATTTAGGGTTAGGGTTAGAAAATTAAGAATTTTTTTTTTATATATAATATAATATAGAGCTAATATAAGGGCCCGATCTTAGTTCTCATGAGGTTTTTGGGGGTCCTGAACATTTTTACTTAGAGAACCCGATCCTGTTTACTTAGTACATTTTTGAGAAATGAAACCTATGGTGTAAAACACCATAGGTGCATTTTAGTAAAAGTCTTATAATAATATATTTAAGATAATTTAATATTTTAAATAACTCTAATATAATTTATTTATAGGATGTGATTAAAGTGTTTCTAAAGAAGTTCTAACTAAAGCGATTTATCCTGATAATGAGCTAATCAGGATGGAATTAGATAGATATATCAGGAGTAATTATAAAGAAGATTACAAGAAAATATGCCAAATCAATGAAATGCCTATTATACTAGAAATATCAATGGACCAGTAAAACCTTTTTATTTAATTTATATGTTTTTATGTTTCAAAATGTTTTGAAATATTTAAAATTATTTTAAAACATTTCAAATTATTCTAAATATTTTAATTTACTAATTATAATACTTTTAGCTTTTGAAACAAATTAGATCTTTGTGAGGTTCACTAACAAGCAATATAAAGAAATATACATTTTTTGTTTTTGGGAGTCTTTTAGATCCCATAAATAATTTGGCTTCATCAGATGAGATTCGAATTTGGAAGTGCTCGAAAAAGACTGAAGATTGTTATAAGATGATATATACCCCGAAATTGATCGAATAGTATTTGATAAATTCAAATAGATTAGCAATTATTATTCATAAGTAGCTATCTTTTAGATTATAAATATTTTGCTGTTTTGATGTATTTACATCTATTTTGAATTGTTTCAAATTAATTTGAAATATTGCGCAATATGTAGCATAATATTGTGCTATTAAGTTTCATAATTTTGCGTAATATATTTCATAATATTACGCTATATATTGTACAATTTATTGTACAATATTATGCCCAGACTGTAATTATTGCACAATATTTCAGAGTGTAATAACTTGCGTAAGTTTACGTTAATATATTTCGCTAATGTATGTTTGTAATCATAATAACTCAGAGTACTAATAAACAGTTAAGGCAAGACTGCCAAATTAAATATATATATATATATAGAAGTTTTTAATAAAAAACATAAAATCTGCTAAAGGCTCAATTCTAGTAGGCAAGTTATTATTAATCTCAAAATAGTACTATATAAGTACAAAATAATGCTTATATATATAAATTATTATTTTTAATTATCTAGATAATTTATTTTGAAATTTGTTTTAATTTCCAGATCTAATTTTTTTTCAAAATAATAATAGTAGCACTGTGATATATGTGTTGATGAAGATAAGAAGAATATTCAAATATGGATATATATTATGATATATCTATAAATATATTGTATACTTGAATAAATTAATTACATGCTCAATTAAATTTAATAAGCAATATTTCTCTTTCTCGTAAGCTAGTGATATTTGGATTCAGGAGATTAGACTTATATAATAAGCATATAGAAAGATCAACCATTTCAGGATAGTTTAATATTCTGTAATGAAGATGTGCTAATTATGAGTACAACAAATTAACTATTTGACTTGAATAATACTGTTTTAAGAAGAATGCCAAGTAGAATATTAGTTATTAATAAATATAGCAAAAAAAATTAAAGTACAGTTTAGAATGTAGTTCGAAATAGTATTTTTTTTTATTAGGCAAGCAAAACTAGTGAAAATAAAATCTTGCAACTTCACTCACCAATTGCTTAGGTCACCGAACTTTTTAAAATCTTTGCTTCTCATCTAGATCTTGAAACTACTGTATCCCAAGTTAAAAACCAGTAAAACTCAAGGTAAAATACTAACGACTCAAGTTGATTTCTACATTACGTATTACAAAAAAAAATATGACGCTTTTTACTTATAAAAGTACTTTAAAAATTACAGTTAACTGTATAAAAAAAAAGATCGCCGCCAAACACATTTAGTTTAATTATAGCCAATCAAAACGAACTTCCGCTATGCTTTTAACCACATACAGAATTTAGCTTTAACTACCACTGTCCCTGTCCTAGCCATGGCGAAAAAAACTCGGGTCACATGATCATAATATTGAAGATCAGATCCCGATCTACATTTTCAAATCTAATTCTGGTCAAATTTGCAGATTGTTTGGCCTATTGGGGATGAGTTTAAAACTGACCAGAATTAGATTGTTTTGAAAATGTAGATTGGTCATACGAAATTTTGAAAGACTTTCAAGATTATAGCGAAGACTTCACTGTAACTGATTTAATAAACCCAGTAAATTTTTTTAAATGTATAATTAAAATAAAAAAAATTTATCGAAATTTGATAGATGGTTGTTGAGAAATTTTCATTAAAAATTTAAATTAACTTTCGAATTTTCAAAAAAATCGGTAACTTTTTTTTTTTAACTTTAAACGAAGATCTCTCAACAACCATTGATTTAAATTCGATGAAATTTTTTTTATTTTAGTTCTGTAAGTTTATAGAATTAGATTGGCAAATTATGATTATTTATTATTATTAAAACTTTGTATTGCAAATCATTGACAAAAAATGCTCGATTGTTAGATAAAGCATGCTTGTCTTTTAGTATCTTACAATAAAACACCTTAACTGTCGCACCAACTTATATTCTCAATTTTAATTAGCTAAATGTCGTGGTCTACAAAATTTTGACCCGCATTATACAATTGTTACGTAATGTTTGGCCAGAATTAACTTTCTAACTTTTTTATTACAAAAATAGAAATTTTTAGGGAAATAGGCTTCCACTATGGTAAAACTAGTTCAGGAACATTTTTCACTTAATGGGCAGATGTGATTTCATTGACTAGATTTTTGATCGCCAAATCAAGAATCTGCTGTGACGAACAGCTAGGGTATTTTCTTGCAATAATTATGTAATCTGTGCATTTCGTGCCGAATTAAAGCAAAAATTATGATTTATCAGCCAGGCAATAGCCGGTCAGCTAAGCCGATCTAGTCGACTACCATCGACTATGGCTATAGCCGGTCAGCTAGCCGGCTATAACCTAACCGAACCCATCCCTAAGTGAAACCTCTCAAAGTGCATACCCTATAATTGCACACTCTTTCTAAATGCATACACAAATTCTGGCCCAAATGTATACATACCTCCATAATGCTCTTTTTCTTATTGTTCTCTAAGTACACATCGTTAAATTCTGGTCTCGAATGCGTGCACTTAGAGAGGTTTCACTGTATTGTGTCGCACATCAATACATAGCAAAATAAATCAAAAATCTAATCTCTGTTGATATTATAAAATCAATAAGACTTGTTAACTATTTATATAAATAATTACTACTAAAACACGACAAAGATTAGATGAATTACCTTTTTCTCATACGGCTAATTGAATTAATTATAAACTATCTGTTTTCTTTATCGTCATTCAAATTTAACCATTATCCTTCCGTTCCTGGTTTACGTCGCGCAGCTAAATAGACAAAAAATATCGGATGTACAATTCAGTTCAGTATATCTATAATGATATCAGACGCTATAATGAAACTTGTAAATCTTCATATTTCATGACTATCGTCATGCTATGGGTCACTTACAAGTATAAAAAAAATTTTTTTAGAGTATCGTACTGACGAGTATAAATGAGTATACTCTACAGTATAAATATATACTATACTCAATAAACATATATCCACTGACAAAAATGTATGCGGAATCTTAATAGATAAATATAATTTTGTATAATATTTCTTAGCAGAATAGTCAGATTTCTTAGCCAATATTACTATTATAAATAAACAAAAATATTGATTTCATGAGCCATGGTAAATAAATATATACTATACTCAATAAACATATATCCACTGACAAAAATGTATGCGGAATCTTAATAGATAAATATAATATTTCTTAGCAGAATAGTCAAATCAAATGTCCGTTGACCTGATTTCTTAGCCAATATTACTATTATAAATAAACAAAAATATTGATTTCATGAGCCATGGTAAATAAATATTCCTCAAGCACTTTAAGCCACACAAGATATTTAAATTAAACAAATTTTGCTTGATACTGTTCAACCTATTAATGGTTAATAACTGACCGTTGGTGTTAAAAAGTACAATATAATAAAATAAGTAATATATGTCTGCATCAACTAGTCAAGGTGGAGATCACATTGTCGAAGTCGAAAATAAAAAATATGAATCTTTCATAGAAGAAAATATTCCGAAAGGAACTGTCAAGTATATTGCAATTAGTCCGGAAGGAGACTTTTTGGTTGAATTTATAGTAATAAAGCTTGGTAAATGCATTGCGAGATAATTGTTTAATTAAATGATTGTGCTGTCAATAACCGCTTAAAATCTTTCAGATTCTTCAGATTCTCTAAAATTCGAATTAAAGATGTATGATATTAAATATTTTAAGAATGAAGGTGGCTCAACGTCAAAGAAAGATTCGAAACATGAGAATATATCAGAGGAATATTCGAAACATGAGGATGCATCAGGTAAAGATTCGAAGCATGAAGCTGATTCGGATGGCGCAAATGACTCAAACCGAGGAGAGGAATCATCGTACAGGAAATTATCCAGTATTCGCACCGAAACCAAATTGCCCTTTACTAAAACACAATTAAGTTTTATCAATTTGATCAAGAATGATCCTAAACCTATATTTAGGTGGTCCGTTGCTGTGTCAGATAAATCAATCAGCTCATCGGAATTTAGATTATTGGCAATATCTTGTATTAGTCTTAAAGACATGGAATATTGTAAGGAACTTTATACGCGTAACAAACTAAATCCTACGGAAATTCAAAAAATAAAAAATAATGGATTCACCTTAATTTTCATAATTAATAATGATTATTCAATTAGTAATATTGGTGATAAGGAATCACTAATTGAACATGGTGGAATAGTCAAATTGTTTTATGAAAAGAATTCTATAGCAGATCAAAAAGAAAAAGATACGAAAACAGTCAAAAGTAGTCAAAATATTGATGATCACTTTCTTATTCTCTTGACACTTTCAGGGATCTATAAGTATCATATTGAGAATAAATCTACTTCTAACATTCAAAAGTTAAAATATCCGACAAGAATATATGAATCCTTTATTAACAATATGTCAAATATGTCCCTTTTTGATATGTCTGGTCCAACGGATGAAATAATCAATAAATTATACAATGAAGAATACAATGAAATATATAATAATATATGCTCATATATTCAGTTATGCATAAATAAGCATTATTTTTTAGTCGATACTATGAAAGAAGACATCAAATACATAGAACTTTATGATTTAAAGACAAACCAATTAGTAAATACCTTTCAGAGGCAGACTTTATCGTTATTTAAATCAATGGTATATGAACATCCTATTCATTACGCCATATCAAACAATGGCAAATTATTGGCATATTTGTCATATTCAATTAAAGGAATCAAAATATATTCGATCGAAAGTGGCTTAGAAATAGCAGAGCTTGCAAAGATTTTAAATGAAGATATAGATCTATATATAAATAATATATTTATTTATTTTTTTCACAATGACGAGAAGTTACTTATATATGTTTCAGGGAGATTGGGGGTTTCGGAGGTATGGGCTGCTTGGGATATTTTTGGTTCATTACGAGATTTTGTTAAATTAGAAAAGCAAGAATTTATGTTGCAATTTCCAAGTGATATAAAAAATATAGCAGAATCAAATTCATGCATAGTCGCTTATAATAGATATGAAGATCGTGATAAATTGTTTATTTATGATGAACTGATCGTAGATAAATATTTCAGTTTAAAGAAAAGTGATAAACAAGTTTGGATTACCCGAGAACTTGATAAAGAACCAAAAACATTAGGATTAGATAAAGAATATGAACCTTGGTTACCTTGGATACGAGGATGGATGAGATTTGATGATATTCAATATTCGTTCTATCTTGATGAAAAGGAGGAAATGTTACTTATAATCGGAATCCAGACAGTCCAACTTTGGCATAGAAGAACTCTTAAATACATTCATTCTCCCTACCCCTTTTCTGGTGTACCTGATATTAAAGAGCTTTTTTTAATAGAATGGGATCCTAAAGTAATTGAAGTGTTAGACATCAAATATTGTACTGAAAAATTGAAGGTTGACATTCAAATTAAAGATGATAAAGATCCTCATCGAATTAAACAAATTAAAATGGAAGGTGACGATATTATGAACATAGCAAAGCATGCTTGCTATGCACTCGAATTTTATTTTGCTCACAAGAAAAAGCTAGACATATATTATGATGAGACATACAAATCAAGTTTTGATGATTTCATCGAACAAACGCGAAAAATAATTTTGAAATTTATTAGCCTGCATCCAACTGAATGGCGATTGTTAGATATTCGCTTTGACTTAATGAGTACTCTGATTAGAGCGGGGGAATGTGAACTTGTATATTATATTTTATCTTTTAGAGAACCGATTCATATACCGCAATATTTTCCTTGGCCAGGTGAAAAAAATACGATTAATACGATTCGTACTGCTTTTTTGGGTTAGTTTACTTAAAACTATGTGGACTACTTGTAAATGACTATGTGTGTTATATAAACATTAACATTTCACTTGCCTATTAGAAGATAATACTATGACTATGCTGGCATGCTTTTTAGAATATTATTCTAATAATGCAGTTCATAATATTGGATGGATGAATACAGTTATAGACATCATACCGGATCTATTAAAAGGCGAAAAAGGTAATAATTTTATGAAAAGTGAAACAGATTTAAAATCTGGTTGGCTGTGAATTTTGGTATATTAACACATAATTAATTTTATAAATTTTAAAAATATTAACCTTATACAATAGAATATTACAAATATTATGTAGAAAAACTATTTTATAGTCCCTGCTTTTGTGACAAGGAATTGGATTTATTCTCTTTTAAAATTCTTGAAGTTTCTCCCAAGTCAAATGAACTATTAAAAGTTTTCATACCTATAACACAATTAATTCCACAAAATTCCAAGTTGAATCTTCAAGAAATCGAGTATGTAATAATTAATTTCTGATTTTAAAATGTTTAAATTATTGCATTCTATTATAATTAATTTAATTTTCTTAAAATTTGAATAGTTTTGATAAAGTCACCAACCTTCGAATGGTACCTTTAGCAGATTTTACAATGAACAAAAAAATTCCAGATATTAAAAAAGGAAAACTTAGAAAATTTCTAGAGATTTTATTTTCTCCTAGTAAATATTTATCTCCTGATGAGGTGGTTTCAGTCCTTTTATTAAGCTCATAGAAACATGTGAACGTGATATTTTATTTGAAAATCCTTCAATAGATGCTGTTTTAAATTGGATGTGGTATTCTTCTAAATTCTATTGGCCTAGAACCTTGTATATGTTTTTATTGTTATTTTTAACCTATTCATTTGTTTCTTGGGCATATATTGCCCATATTCAAATAACTAGTGCACTTCAGCACATTTTTATGATTGCAACAATTGTACTATTTTATTATTTATCATATTATCACATAGTTGTTGAATTTAAACAGTTTTACTATTTCTACAATTATATAGGAAAACAATATTTTTTAGACCCTTTTAATCTGGCAGATTTTATATCACTTTTTACAGCGATATTTATCTTTAGTTATATTCTGATTTGTTATTATTCATTTGAGAATGGATTTAAAATTGCTGAAAGTAGCCAAATATTTACATTTATTATTTTCTTAAGTATTTTAGTTCTTTGGTACGAATTTGTAAGTATATATTTATCTGTGAATAGAAATTTTTTATTGTATTCATTTATTTCACCTCTGTCAGATTTTACGACTTCGTATTTTCGAAGGTATATATAGTACATTGCCAATAATTCTTTTTATTAATAGTTATCTAAGCTTATATTTAAACATTTATATTTTTAAATATAGACTTTGCGCAGAATCTCAATATACTCTTTAATATTATTGTTGCTCTACGACAATTTTTATTGTTTTTTATGCTAATAATCATTGCAATGGTAAGAACATTAATATCATCAGATCCTATATAAGCTTTTCTAATTGTTATTCATACTAAAAACACTTTAACTATAATACTGCATTATCAGGGACATGCATTGTGAGTTGTATATATTTATTTTTCTATGATCCTTGTTAAGTTAAAATTTTAACATACGAAAATAATCATGCATATAGATATATTCTTCTTGGCTATTCATCTTATATTGGATTAAATCAGACTGTTGAAGAACAAGTTAATCCATTTTCAAGCATTATTAGTGCTATACTTGCAGTGTATGATTGGTCTTCAATTTCATTTGATGCTTGGAATTTCTGGCCAATTACTATAATTAGTGTAATTGGCAGTTTTATTTTTGTAATTATATTACAAAATGTAATAATTTCATTCATGAGGTATGTTCTTTATCATATAATTATTATTATTATTAAGTATTATTATTATTTCTCACAGAATATAATTTTTTAAAAACAAAAGTGACGCCTTTTCTGATGCTGTTAAAGATAGTAAAAATGGGTTATATTCTTATCAAATTGACTTAATTCATGAATTTGCTTATCTTGAAAAGTCATTGGAATTTAATAATCTAGATTCCAAATTTAAAGATAAAATAAGAGCAAAGTATATCTGTTTTTATGATGATCCTCGTATTACAAAACGTTGGAAAAAAACATCTAAACAAATGAAATCAAAACCATATACTAAAATTCAATCATTATATAAGAAAGAATATGAATTATGGTCCATTGAAGATATTTACTCTCTTTTTTATTAGTAAATTCGATTTAAATAAAAAAATTTTAATTTTTTTTTTATATTTATATATTAAGCTTTGTATTAACAAATTTATTTAGAAAACGAATAAAATTGTTTTTATAAAATTTAAAAGATATTGGTAATTTTTTATTTTTATTTAAGGGAATTTACAAATCATCGGGATCCAAATTTGAAAACAATTATGAATACAGCTATCAATTTTTTATTCGTAATAAGCATTTATGCTATTTATTTAATATATATATATTAAATATGAAAAAATCATTATATTGAATTAGCGAAACATTTTGATGTAATTTTTAGATATAGTATAAAGACCGCATTTATATGAATGCAATTTTTCATTAAACATTGTAAATTAATTTTTTTTCTGCCTACGTCTTCAATTACAAGTTCGTATATTATAGCCTTTTTTACCGCATTTTTTGCAAGTATTTTGGTCTTCTGATGCAAGTAAATGTCATCCTAATTTTGTATAACGATAATATTTACAATCGAAGATGAAAATGATTTTATAAGCAAATTGTGAGAAAATTGAGACGAAAGAATTTACTAATAGATATGTGTATTTTATACTCATATATTGAATATATTACTAATTTACATTTGTTAATATGTAGTAGGGTGGGGAACGGGTAGCCCGTTGGGCCCGTACGGGCTTTTTTTGGAAATTAATTTGGGCCATTTTGTCAAAACACTAGTCACATGATGATTTATCATGTGACTAGAATTTTGGGGATGGCCCAAATTAATTTCCGTACGGGCCCAACGGGCTACCCGTTCCCCACCCTAATATGTAGTAACGATGAAATTTCATATGCACCGAAAGTAAAATTTTGAGTTATGTACGTACGTATGTATAAGTTAAATTATAATTCGCATTCATACAACGCAAAATTACTTATAATATTTTCAAAAATAAGGCATTTATAAATAATTATAATTAAAATCAGGTGACTTGTAGATAAATAATTATTATAATTAAAATCAGGTGACTTGTAGAATTTAAAAAATGATATCTTCAAAACGCAAATTATTGAAAAATTTTTTTAGAAGACTTATCAATTCGAAAAATTGCAAAACACTTAAGTGTTAGCAGGTCATCTATAAATCGGGTTCTTGTGCATTTCAAAGATACGGCTGTATTGAAAACTTACATCGTTTTCAGGAAAAACACGTTCTCAAATATGTGTGAAATATTAATATTATGAAGTACCATGTCGGCGGATTTGTGATAACTCTGGTCAAATTTGCAGATCATTTGACCAGCTTTGAAGTCAAATAATTTCAAACCAGGTCAAACGATCTGCAAATTTGACCAGAGTTACAGCTCATGAGTTTTTCTATTTATCAAATTCCACAAATCCGCCGATATGCGTATATGGTTTACTATGGCAAAATCTCGTAACTGATTGGACAATGCATTAAATGCAATGAAACGTGAAATTCTGCACTTAAACTTCACGATATTGTATCACATAGCACTATATTTTATCGGTTTAACCATAACGAACGTTCAACTTGTATTTTTTATTGCTTTAACAGGTTTTGTCTCAAGTAAAGTGAATGACTTTTTTTTTTATTATTATCCTTCGGAATTGAACTAACCAAATACGGATTTACTGTCAACTGTGTCTTCAGAGCCGTTAACGGGCTTATTCCGAAGCCGATTTTAGCTGCAACTGAATGGGCTTTTTAAAGTTATAGCACCAGATTAGGCCATAGCGATAGTTATTGAAGTCACGACTTGAATAATGTTCATGGCTAGAGCATGACTTGAGCCATGACTCAAACTGTGGTATATTACTGTACCGATACGTAGCTACAGTAATAATGATTTTAAGGCAATATAGTATTTAAAGAAGCCATACAAGTATTAACATCACAAAACTCTAAGTCATATAATGTCAGGTTTTCACATGATATATATATTTTTATTTAATCATTTGAACATTATCAATCAATATATTAATTAATTTCTCGTATAAATTTTATTCGTATTGATTTAAAATTCTCTCAAGCACATAATTAATAGATCGAAGCTCAATTTCTAATTTGTGGAAAGTAGTTTAACCGATAAGTAGGTTCATTATCTTGATGAAAAAAAGGTTGAACCCATCATAGACTTGTTCTGGTTGACTAAAATTTATTATCCACATTTTGCAATATGAATCTTTAGAAAAATTACAGTAAGGATTGCTTTAATTAATTGTAACACATATGCACGATCTAAGTAGCTAGCTAATCACATTAGTCTCCAGTATTTTACACTCTATACTACTGTACAATATACATATAAAATCTTGTAAATTTTCTTGTTTGTTTAAATTATCGTGTCTTATATCAACATAGTTATGCTGTATTTAGTTGTATACACGATATTTATTTTATATGAATTCAAAACAATATATAACTACTCTATATTGGAGTTGTTTAACATTTTCTAAAATCATCCGTTCCTGGTTTAGCGCGACAATGTTGCGCAGCTACTTAATACATAAATTACATCATAATAAATAACAATCTGATAGATCGTCCCATAATTACAGAGTTACAGAATTCTAACGACACAGCAACGATCGACTTTTTTCTTTTAGAAAAATTTTTTATAACTTTGAGCGAAAATAACTCAGTAACCACTCATCTAAATTCGATAAACTTTTCTATTTGAATCTACAGAACTTGTAAAATAAAAGAAAAAAATTTTCATCGAATTTGGTTGATGTAGTGATAGGGCCTCCTGAATTATTAATAATTAATAATGATCGAATTATTAACTAATAACGACTTAATAATATATGGTACAGCTAATTAGTACAAGATGTATAAAAAAATGAAAAGTTGCGTCAATATTTTCTCAAAAATTGCTGAGATATTGGCGGACTAAACTTTTATTAAATCCGTTGATAGTTTATTTAATTCATCATATTGATATTATTAGCAACGATCGAAGTTATAAACTATTAATAAGATAGCTGCGCAGCACGCGATGCCGCGCAGGACCAGCACGATCATTGAACCTAGGTGCCGCACAAAAAATGCGTGGCAGATCCTCGATTTTGATTGGCTAATATCGACGATCAAATAATTAGGCCGGAATTACCCCTAATTTACTAATGAAATCGCAACAGCCCATTAAGTGAAAATTGTTCCTAGGCCAATTTTACTATAATGTAGGCTTATTTTTTAACAATTTCTATTTTTATAAGGAAAAAATTAAAAAATCAATTCTGGCCAGAAATTAGTAAACAATTATGTAATGCGGGCCAAAATTTTGAAGATCCTCGGCTGTTAGCCAATCAAAATCGAGGATCTGCCACGCATTTTTTTGTGCGGCACCTAGGTTCAATAGCACGATCAGCGATGTAGTGATGATTAAATTTTAGAATATTTTGTTTAATTAACCTATCAATATATAAGATATTTATCTGCACTGATTAACACGAATAAAATGAACTTAGTATACTAGAACAAACATTCTCACTTTTATTACAAAGATTTTATTAAGAAAAATACCCCGATTTTATTATTTTACAAATATTACAATATTGATATTATGTTTTAAAAGAAAAAAGATAAGTTATTTGATTATTTAATATCTTAGATCACTTGTATTAGTGGATTGATTCTTGATAGTAATAACGAAAATACATTACTGATACTAATCAGCCGCTTACGCAGCTGATCAGTATTAGTCATGTATTTCGCTATTTTCATTTAGGATCAATCCACTAATACCTAACAACCCAAGACATTATTATTATGAATTTCCTTGATATCTAAGTTGTTAAGAATGAATTAGGTTAGCTTTTTGTAAAATTATCGTAATTGCAGGTTATTGCAAAAATTCTGTTAAAGAATTTACTTGCTATTCCAGTATGTGGTCAAGTTGGTTTGTATTCAAATTATTGTAATGACTACGGTTAATCACACGTTTTCTTGAAGCACAATTGTTAAAGCGAATCGAATCAAACTTCTTACTTACCTTGGCAATTTATTGAACGATTTAATGATTACTATCAATTAATGTCTTGAAACACAATCGTTGAAGCGATTCGAATTAAACTTCATACTCGTTCTGATAATTTATTTGAATGATTAAATAATTATGGTTAATCGCACGTTCTCTTGAAATACAATCGTTAAAGCGAATCAAATTAAATTTCGTACTTTGGTAATTTATTTGAACGATTGAATGATTATGATTAATCAATGTCTTGAAACACAATCGTTATAGTGAATCAAATTAAATTTTGTACTCGCTCTGGTAATTTATTTGAACAGTTAAATGATTACTGTTAATCATATGTTCTCTTTAAACACAATAGTTAAAGCAAATCGAATTAAACTTTGTACTCACCCTAGTAATTTATTTAAACAATTAAATAATTATGGTTAATCATACATTCTCTTAAAACATGATCGTTAAAGCAAATTGAATTTAACTTAATACACACACTGGTAATTCATTTGAACGATTAAATGATTACAGTTAATCACATGTTCTCTTGAAACACAATCGTTAAGTTAAACTTTGTACTCACCCTGGTAATTTATTGAACGATTAAATAATTATGGTTAATTGCATGTTCTCTTGAAACACAGTCATTAAGGCGAATCTAATTAAACTTCGTACTCACCTTGGTAATTCATTGAATGATTGAATGATTATAGTTAATCAATGTCTTAAAACACAATCATTAAAGCAAATCAAATTAAACTTTGTACTTACCCTAGTAATTTATTTAAACAATTAAATGATTATGGTCAATCATTCATTCTCTTGAAATATAATCGTTAAAGTAAATCGAATTAAACTTCGTTCTCACCCTGGTAATTTATTTGAATGATTGAAATGATTATAGTTAATTACACATTCTCTTGAAATACAATCATTAAGGTGAATCAAATTAAACCTTGTACTCACCCTGGTAATTTATTTGAACAATTAAATAAATAAGGTTAATCACACATTCTTTGAAACACAATTATTAAAGTGAATCGAATTAAACTTTGTATTCACCTCAGTAATTTTAAATAATTACAGTTAATTATACATTCTCTCGTTAAAATAAAATTAAAAATTATTATTTATTGAACGATTATGATAATTTACAGGTTGATTATAAAAATATGTTAAGTACGAACCCAAAATTCAAAGTAGTCATAATGTAATAATAGAACATTAGTAAGCTTAAGCATATTTGAGCTCCATATTTTTTTGTAATTTTGTCGCCACTATCAACACGTCATTATGATGAACACAAAAATAATTTCTGTATTGTTTTTTTCTTATAATCTGGTCATGTTTTCTGATGAAATGTTTAAACAAACGAACCCAGAATTAGGTAGTTTAGATAATCAATTATGAATTATGATACGCAAAATTTTCCCATGATAATCAATGTGCGTACAGTAATTATGTACTAGTAGCTTTATATAATTAGCCACATGACTTGAATTACGTATGGCACATGATACAGTATCAATATTTTTGCTATAATTGGAAAAATGAAAACCATTACTTATACCAAAAAAGGATTTTGCAAAAATCAGCATAGCGAACATCAAAAAAGTTGAACAGAAACCATCACTCTCACATTTCATGTTACACATTCAACGTGATCGCACTGGTATAATATGGGGCAGCGTCAATTAAAAGGGGGCTTATGACATTTTTTTTGCAAAAATGAGTTAATAACACTATGATATAGTATATAAAATCTATATGCACAATGTGCTCATGAACACATGTTTTTAAAAATTTTCACATATTATTATTAAATTATTAATAGCTAGAAATGTGCACATAATTCACAATCTCTCTGGCCACATAGTGCACCAACTATGTGCACATAGTCTATTTTTATATATGTAAATTAAATATATATTTATATAAAATGTTTTATATTTACTTAATACTTTAACGGTTGTTTCTCTAAATTTTATTTAACAATTAAATTTTATTTATATATATCGATATATATATGTTTAGTACATCTGATTGAATCTAAATCACATATTATTTACTTTGCATATAATATGCCCATTCTTTATAAGTAGCTTTGTGACATTTTCATGCTAAATTATGAGTGAATAAATATAAACCTAATTTTAGAAAATGTTGAACAACACCGATACAAAATAGTTGCAGGCCTGAGCCATGACACAAGTTGTACTTTAATAATTATGGCTTAAAAAGCTGATTCAATTGCAGCTGATACTGATTCATAGTTAAGTTGAAACTCATTAATTTTAGGCAGCTTGGCTCCATTATGTAGCCAAAACTGGCTTCAGGTAAGCCTCTGTTAATAAATAATGCACAAATCTGTAAGCCTTTTAATTAAAAACCTTATTTGGTCAAATTTCCAACAAATTTTATAGATTAAAAGGTACATTACAAACAGTTTATTTTACTAATAAATATATAATTTTATAGTGCACATATTTTAAATTTGTGTACATATATTTTATAGTATTATAAAAATTTATAGTGCAATAATTTTTAAAATTATTTACATAAATTAAGTGTACAATGTGCACAATATTCACATGTTTTTGAGGTGAGATTTTATACAGATGCTAAAAATAATTGCATTCAATAATTTTATGAAGAATCAAATTCTTTTTAATAGATCACATAAATACTTTCTATGATATCTATAACACAAAATTTTAGATATTCGTTTGGTCTCACATCAAGTGATAAATACCATCATTAACAGGTTTAAATTATCTATAAAATTGTTTATTGTGATTATTACAGTACCATTAGGAGATATATGCATCCACGATTTAGCTCTGTAGCTTGATCGATCAAAGACCAATTATCATTTAAAAGTACTAAATATATTTATCTATTTAATGGTTATTATTAAACTTATTTAATCCCGCAAAAAAAATTTATAACTTTAATTTATTTCAAGAGTAAGAAAATATTTATACAGTATTTAAAATAATTATTCAAGTTCACGAATTGTACTATTAGGGTGATTCTGATTTCGAATTAAAATTAGTGGCGTATTTGTTTTAAAATAAATGATTTATAAATTCTATTTTTTATATGACTATAATATTTCATCAGAAAAATACATCTATATCATCATTTTCTGACTTCGGAATCTCAAAACAGAAATGGAAATATTTATACTCCTATTTATTTTAGAAATAAGTTAATTCTGATCCTGAATCACCCAATATAATTATTTTGTTTGTATTAATCAGTGTGTGAGTGTAAAGAAAATTTATCAACTCGTACTAAAATAGCTATTTAAGATCAAAAATATTTATAGCCTAATTTCTTTTATTTGAAGTGAGTATAAAAAAAATATGAATCTAAGTGTTTTAAAATAACTTATTAAGTTCATGAATTTTTAATATTTAATTTATTCATGAATTAGGTACTAAAAAAAATTTATTACATTTGAGGTTTCAAAATTAATGATTCGACATCTGATTTCAGATAAAATATGAGACTTATTTATTTCAAAAGAAGCGACGTACAAATTACATTTTTTGTATGTACTTATTTATATAATCGCTTACCGGTGAATGTTTATCATTGGCTACGCCTAGGGGTTTCAGGCCTAAGGTTCAGGTTTCTGATTTTGAATTAAATTAGTGACATACAGTATTAATTTTGTAATCAGCGATTTATAAATCCTATTTATTTTTATTTGCAAGTCTATTTATATAATATAATAAGATAAAAATACAATAAAATACAGTACATCATCAAAAAAAGTGTTTATTTTATCTCCGAATAACCGAAATTTCAAAACAAATAATAGGACTTTTCAAACTTCCATTTACTGTATTTTCAAAATAAGTTAACACTGAAACCCATTAAGTGTTTGCAATGACTATTTAGATAGTTATTTTATTCGTGTTTAAAAAATCATTTATTAATTAAACATTAAGGCTTTTTTTTTTAATTAAAAAAAATCAAGCCGAGATCTCAATTTTGCTGATTTGCCAACATGACTGAAAACCAAATGAAAATTCTAAAAGGTTTATTTATCTTTATAATAAAATATATCAAATACGTATGAGTCAGTAACAAAAAAAATTTTAACAAAAATCAAAAAAAAGTGTACTTTGATTAAATTGCAAGTCGTATTTTTAACTTTTATGAAACTGAAAAAGTATTAGTCCTATGATCTCTGTAATCCATAATTATATTACCAGTATATATTTAATTAAATCTGTACATTTAAATAAGAAATTTATCATTAATTTAAATCCGAATGGCTTGGAGATCACGGAACTGATACTTTCTGTGAGATATCTTTATTAGGTTTCACTGAGGTTTCACATTTCGCCAGGGTTTTGATGTTTCTTCAGAGGTTTGAATTTTGTTAGGAATTCCGTTCTTGAACTTAGATATCGTTGTTTGCCATTTTTGGAAGCTTTTTGAAAAAAAAATCCAGCTATTAGTATTAAAAGCTTTAATTTAAAGAAATATTTTTATTAAAAAAATTCTTATTTATCAGTAATAAAACTTTCATTAAAATGATCATTTTTCGAAAAATTATATTCGAAAAAGCTATTAATTGATGCTCAATTCCTCATCAGAATTAAGGTGCTGTATCATTGTTTTAATTTTATTTAATCTATATTTTAAATTTGATATTTAAAGACAATATTAATTAAGTTTTGGGCTTTTAATTTATGACATCACAGACTCGACATAATAAAATTATTCAGAATTGGCCCAATATTGTAAGTTTAAAGGGCCCAAAGTCTAACATCACGTTTGTATAAATTTTATATATATTTCATACTATATACAATATATTACTTTATATGCAGTTGAGACTTCACCAACCATACATACATGTTTGCTAATTTAATGTAGTATACACCACTACTTTACTAAATCATACACAGCTATTCATGTTACTCTTTAAAATCAGGCAAAAAAAAGGGAAATTATCAAATGATAAGTGCCGTATTGCTTTTTCTATTCCTTTATTATGAGCTTTCTTTTTTGGATTTTACTAAAACGCACCTATGGTGTTTTTACACCATAAGCCCCGTTTCTCAAAAACGTACTAAGTAAACGGGATCGGGTCCTCTAAGTAAAAATGTCCAGGACCCCCAAAAACCTCACAAGAACTGAGATCGGGCCCTATCGGGCCCTTATAGTAGCTCTATAATATATTATATAAAAAAAAAATTAATTCTTAATTTCCTAACCCTAACCCTTAATTTTATTAAAAGAAATTATACATAGGTGCTAAAACACCATAGGTGCGTTTTATAATAATTCTCTTTTTTTTCTGATAAGGTCTAACACTCTTTCTTTTATGTAGGCCTTTGTTGTAATGCAACTGTGAATATTGATAGTGGATTCGAATATGGGTGGAGTACTAAAAATAATCAAATGATTTGAATATTAGTTTCCCATTCTCTTATTTTTGGGTGATTCAAATAAAAACTGATTTGGTTTGTTTTTGTAAGTTTTGTTAGAACATGAAATAGGCACTTTTGAACTTGGACAAAGGCTTCGAACAATGCAAGTGAATTGCAATTTGTTATAAATTGTTTTTTAGAATTAATTTTTTGAAAATAAACACGACGTGAATTTTGAATTCATGAACATTGAAATCAATACAAAAAAAGTTTTTCAATATTTCTATGAAGGGGCAAAAAATAGCAATTCTTGAATGTGTGCCAGGTTAATGGCGCATTCGCCAGCCACAATGATCTGGTGCATTCGTAAAATTTCTTTTAACGAAAACTTCCACCATGTGTTTCATCAATCGTCCTGTACTTTGAATGTTTTCTATTTTTCTTTTGTAACTTGAAGGCATAACAGAAATAATTTAAGTTTTAGTTCGTTCATTGTAAAAAGGTAATATTATAAGAGAGTTGTCCGTACTTAATATGTAAGTAAATATTACAGTAATTTCGTAAGTATTTAAGGATAACAAAGCTTAAAAAATTTGATTATAAAAGTGAAACGTCTTTAACATTAAGGAACATTAGTATTATTCTTTTAAAGATACGATTCAGTGTAGATTATGAGTAAAGTTTTTCATTTAAAGAATTTATTAATTAATTTTTTTTTTGTAAACTATATAGTACGTGTTTATTTGAGATTTATTGTCATACTTTTAAAGCCAAAAAGTTTTTTATACGCGTATTATATTAAGAACTTCAACGTTTTGTTCTGTAAAAATTTTTGAATATTATAATTTATAAATATTATAAAAGTAATGAATACAATTATTTTTTGAATTCAAAAAAATAATATTAGAACTATAAGATTATGAAAAAAATGTAGGAAACTGCTTTTTTGAAAATAACAAGATCATGTCTCGAGTAGAAATAACATGAAAAAACAGTGTTTTCGTTTTATTAAGTTTATAAATTTATTATTGTTAAATGCGGCACCAACCTGGCGCATATTCAAGAATTGCCAAAAAATGCAATTATGATCGTAATGTAGTCATTGTAATCTTACGATGTTGTTGGTTTTGTCACGAGGGTAGTATAGTTTCCATGATCCAGATCCAGACTATAGATGCTGGAGAAATTAATTTCACCAATTTCATCAATTTACCACCAATTTCAGCAATACTGGTGAAATTATTTCATCATATTTCACCAGCATCTATAATCCAGATACGGATGATAAATGATATAATAATTAAATTTTTATTTTAATAAAAAAAATAAAATAACATTCATGATTTCGATTTAATTTTTGTATGGTATTTTAACATAACCCTTTATTATAAAAAAGAAATTAAAATTTTACAAATATGTAATGCAAACTATGAAACTACATATCTAAAAGCTATTAATTGACTCTAAATTGTGTAACCCGAGACCCAAAAGCTCAGTAAATTGCAATCTTAATAAAGATGATCTCCTAAATGATGTAAATTGCGAAAAATCCGATCTGATTACCATTACCAGAACGACGTGAATTATGAAAAACCATTGATAATATTGTAATATGAATAACATGAATTATAAAACACCTAAACTTGATAACTGAAAGATGTAATCATAAAAACCTAATATTAATAAAGTTATTAGCATAAACTTGAAAATCGAAGACTTAACATCAATCGCATAAACTTGAAAATCAAGAAAATTTTAGACTTAACGCATAGTAGAGCAGCCCACCAAAGCTATCTAAAGTAGAAAATCTGAGATATAGTTATCTAAAGTAGAAAATCCAAGATTTAGCTATCCAAACAATCTTTGCTTTGAAAACTTGAAACTAGTAAAGAAGCCCAAATAGATTAATGAAAATTTAATGTTAAAAATTGAACAACTGATCAAAGGAAATATTTTGATAACGAAATGAAAGGTACATACCTTTTTGAAATTTAGAACCTGCTTTCACTTCAGAAATATCTTAATTTCAAGAGAATCACTTGAGAACTTGGGAATTGTAAAATCCAGATTTGATGAAGCTATGCATCCAAATGCGAATTGCAGAGAACCAAAAACCATATACCTGAGTTGAAAAATTCAAAAGTCTTCTGTAAAGCGCTCCCGAATAGTTTAATTGTGTAAATATAAATACTAGCAAAGCTATCACCTCAGTAGCGAACTTCGTGATTGTAAAATCCCTGCCTATCCAAGCGATCTGAAATGTGAAAAATTTAAAGCTGGTATATGAATGATTAAATCGAATTTATGATGTAAAAATCGATATCTAATAAAGTTATCTCCCTGAATATGAGTTGTGAAATTCCATTGTGTAGTAAATCGATCTTCTCGAATTGTGATTGTGGAACTAATTGCGAATCAGAGACTTCATAAAGATCTGTTGCCTATAAATTCGATCACCAAAATAAAATACTTGTTTTGTAAACGATAAAGAAACAAAAGTATTAACTAATTTAATTAAAGAATTCCTCATTTTGTCTCATTAGTGAACGCCCTCAAGTGACCATTTAAAGCTTATAAGTAAAATGCCTTAAGTTTTGTTTCCTACTCTAACTAAACTAAGTCGAAATCAAAGTGTTTGAAAGATCTTGGTAGAATATAATTCGTATATAGTTAATAAATATCAATTACAGAATTATATAACAAGTATTTTCAAAAAAAAGTTACATCACGTCACTTATGTACACAAAGTCAATTTACTCATCGTAGGGCGAGCGAGGGATACTGTTTCACCTACAGGATTGCTGATAATAATAATTACGTATTTTACATGTTTTTCTATTCGTTTCAGCCTTTTTTTTGTTTATTATACTTGAATTGGTCTTTTGTCACAAGAATATAACTTTGTGAGATTTTTAATTCAAATACTAGAGACCTCAACGAAAGGAGGTTTAATAAATGGAAATAGTAATATTAAGTTTTAAAATCCATACTTTTAGTGTAAACAAACTGTTTAAATAATGGGTAGCTAATACTTTCGAAATTCTTCGTGTTGGTATATGACAGACACATAAAACAAGATAGGATAGGAACACAAGTTCGCTATATCAGTATATTGAGAAATAATTTGTGTAACACATTCAACAATCGAACACAGAGAACGAAAAACAATGGCGGTATTACTATTGGGTTGGGAGAGCGTCAGATATGACAGTGCCGGTATAGGTCAGGATAGTGAACCGAAAGTTATTTATAAAGGCAAAGAGGCGTTTGAATTTAACGTGGGAAAATTTATATGTCTGTTCCAAGTTAGCGAGTATCGTTGCCGATACAAAAAGGGCGGGTATCTAATTAGGGACGGATAGGGAACTGTGGGGTATTATTTAAGGGATGCACGTGTTAGGAAGAAGAGGTGCCGATATCCAAATCAATCCTGATTGTCTTATTGTTGACAATCCGAATTGGGATTGATTTAAGGCGTGATGGAAGATCAAAGGTGTATTATGAACGTGAAGATGTATTCACGTATTATAGAGGTAGAAATAAAAAGGTCGTGAAGATGTATTCACAACGACTTTAGATAATAAAGTCAAAAGAACAAGAATAAATAAAGACGAGTTAGTAAACATGCATTAAGATAGCTTAATGCTAACAAGAAGCATGTGCTCAACAATGCACGGTTTTATATAATAAACTAGGCTTCAATCAGCCGTTTAGTGATAAAAGTCAAAATAAAAAATAAAAATGTTGGAGAGCAAAGTCTGAAGAAACCTTTATTGAGCGAAAATATCGAGGCCTTAAATACATTATTTTCTAACATATTTAATTTTACTTTATCCTATTGATGGATGAATTTTATTCCCGTCTCTATTTTTATATCTCACCCCTCAACACCAATAATTCCTTTTGGGAGGAGCACCAGCGTAATAATTAAACGCTTTTTCTTCATCCTTGGATGAATGCAGCGAAGACATGCGTGAATCAGACAATTCACACATCTGAGTATGCAAGCGCACATATAACCTTCTGAAATAAGGTTATGAGAAAAATCATACAATAACCAATTTCGAAATCATTGGTCTTCTCACGAAACCGTTTTACGAGGTTTCAGTAATACCTTTTTCCGTCAGGGGTCGTGGATATACGATTAAGTGGAGTCGAGATAACCATTGGTCACAATAGTTAGAATAATGTCAGACCGCTTTATACGACATGCATCGATAGAACATCTTGCAGAATTTGCCAAATAAAGAAATAACGATTCGCATATATAGAAATCACAAATAAGGAAATAAAAATAACTAATATATGAAATACAAATAAAGAAATAATTGATGGCATGACTGCCACTCTAAATTTAAAAAAAAAATGTCATGTAAGAGGCGTAACAGTGGTATTAAGTAAAAATAATATAAGAGGATGTCCATAATTTACGTTAAACTAGCATTGTTATAGGGATCTTAAAGATAATACAAAAATAATCCTATATGGAATTATTTTTAAGGTCTCTATTTTTATACAATACTGTAGTGGTTTAACGTAAATTATGGATGTCCTCTAATAATAATTTATTATATTTAAGAAAATGTAGAAGCGTTTTGCATAGTGAATACGAAAAATTTCTAATTACTGAACTATACACTAATTTGTAAATTTTTTTTTTTAGTGTAACTTTTTTTTATTTTTTATTATTAATAAATGAATAATGGCTTAAAATGTTATGTTATTTCTTAAATTGACAAATTGAAAAATGACATGGAATATAAAATATAAAATATATGTCAACTGCAAAAGAAAGAAAGAAACCCCATTCGACGTCTCGCCGGATGAATTACATGGAGACTACTAAAATCTAGAGTTGTTTATTACAAGTTCTTTTGCTAATGCTTTCCTTCTCATTACTAAAATCATTGTCACTAAGGATCAATGTTGTTAAAGTATTTTCGTAAAGGGCTTCTGCAATCGTTTTGCATCTGATGATGCCGATATTGTTGCAGTCGAGGTCTAATGAAGTTAGGGTTGTGTTTTCTTGTAAAACCCTTCCTGGATCTCTCCCTCCTGCTAAGCCAAGATAATTCTCTGAAATATCTAATGATGTTACGCTAGTGTTCTTGCAAAATCTTCTATTATTTTTCGTGGATTGTGCTGCCATTTAGTTTCAAATTTTCGAGACCTTTGCCTATACGTAAAAACATTGCAATTAAAGACCGATTAATTGCTTTTTATAGCCCAGCAGGAGCACCATTATTCGATCCGATCCAATTTCCTATGCTGAGATATAGGTTATCCGATATATACTTGACGTATGTTGTATATTCAAATAATGGTTTTTTATTTGGAAGAGTAATATTAAACGGACTTAATATTGCTCGTTCTTCGGCATTTAAAAACGAAAGACTTATTTCGATAAGTCTTTTATTACCAAAACAGTTGTCGACTGTTGCCTAAAGAAACGGGACGACAAGTCTGCACCAGAGACGGCATACAAAAGGCAAGAAAATAACTCCACGTTGGAGGTTATTGAAAATTATGTTATGTAACTCATTGGCGAATGTTTTAACCATTATTGTTTTTTAAAAAAAGTTTTTTAAGCAGCAAAGAAAAAAAAAAAAAGCCAGAGAATTTTGCGAATAATTTGATATGATATAATATCTATGATAATCTAACATTTAGCAATGACTCATTTATTTACTGTAATTCCGCAGGAGCCATCATTTTTACATTAATTACGTAATTTACTAGCAATGATGTAATCTACATTTGATTTGTCAAGATCGAATTTCATCACATGAAATCATGCATAAGTCATTTGTTTACCAGCACTAAACAATTAGCCTAAACTAACTTATTGATCTTCAATCTTCCCAATAATAATAATTGTATATCTTTCACATATATATTTTAAAATGTCTTATATCCCGACGATTACATATTAAAGGCATAATAGTATTTTAGAAACACTAATAAAAGAATATCATAATATTATTTAAGATTTTTTAGTATCATATAATAACAATATCAAAAAAAGAAAGGTACTCATTGTCTCCGGATAACTAACTCCTATTTCATTTTCTGCTTCCAAATTTTAAAACAGAAATAGGACTTTTTGACCCCACTTATTTTCGAAATAAGTTAATTATGAATCACCCTAATATCAATACTGCAGCAAACATTTGAATTTGCAAAAGTAGGTATACACGTCACTCTCGACATAACCTAGTAACTCGGGCACATAGTGAAAATTTTTAAAACCCGCTTTCTTGTGAGCTATTAGCAAATCCATTATATCAATCGAAATTTTACCTAGTCTCCATTATATTAAGAGTCTGTTATATCGAAGGTGACGTGTACCATGAGAAGTGACGAATTAGAATTAATTAAATGAATGATTCTTCGGTTATTCACAAAAAACAAAACCTCCATGATTAAGATTCGAGTATTGTACGTACTTTTAAGAACGCAGACATCATTTATATATATATACTAGAAAATTAACTTTAAAAATAAAGTTTATTATAATACGTAAAATCTTTTTATGTGGTATTATTTAGTGACAATCTCTTAGATATACATAATGAACAATGCTTCTTCCAACATTTTAAATGACTAATTTAGAATCATTATGCGAACCATCTAATCACATCAAATCTGTGCCACTTACACTTTTAAGCTGCAATGCATCGATTATCCGTATTAGCTAAAAGTCACACTTATGTGTTGATCACGACATTCTTTTTCAGTTGATATTCATCAAATAAGCAAAGATTCATAAAAAAAATTCGTAACTTTGTAAACCTTATCCAAAACTACAAAGTTATGAATTTTTTCTTGCAGATTGTGCCTATAGCAAGATCTTTAGTGATTTTAGATGGCTCGCCATATGTTGATTATACTGCTTTGCAAAAAGATGACCCCATGATTTTTGTGATGATGAACGAGGAAAATTTCAGAGATTCTAATTGTTTATTAATTCATATTTTTTGATCGATTATATTTATATTATTTAAAATTGCCAAGATTCTTAAAATCTACAGAATCTCCGATTTTCACACGACATTGTGATCTGTAGAGATCACATCTTTTTGTAAAGCGCAATAATAAGTTAATAACAGAATCGATCAAGTGAAATCTATACTAATATATTGTTATAATTTTGAATCCTTAAGTTTATAATAGTCTAGATACTTAAAGTCTCAAAATTATTTTTTAAAAACTTCATTTTACAGTAAGAAATAAATTATAAAAAAAATTTTTGAAATTATTATAGAACGATTGAATTAATTATCGATTAGTAAATTGAATATAAATTCAGATGTGCAATAAAAGCATACCTTTTATCCATTTTATTCATAAATCCATTTATTCTTTGCACCTTAATATTGTCTCTTAATTTCCGGAGCAGAGCGGAGGAACTTAAGTCCAGACAAATGGGTTCCGTGTGGATTTAAGGGGGTGTAAAATTAGATAAAAAGTTTTTGAACTCAAATATTCGAATTATTTCCGGAGCAGAGCGGAGGAACTTAAGTCCAGACATTAGTGAGAGAAATGGGTTCCGTGTGGATTTAAGGGGG
>CAJVPY010000095.1:0-36629 GCA_910591965.1 Dentiscutata erythropus | reverse complement strand
GGATAACTCGAAAGAAGAGATCGGCTCTTAAAAGAAGTTTTTCTTTTGTAAATTGGCATATATGTTTGCGCTACACAGAAGTAGAAGAAAATATATTCTGCCCGAATATTGGTGGAATAAGTCTAGAAAGAAGGTAAAATATAATCGGTTCGAATGTAGGTAGCTGAGTACCAAGCTATAGCAAGTTTTTAAATACAGGTATTACTGTATGTAGAGCTTGTTGGCAACATTAGTGCAATAACTATACTTGGGCACTTTTATAGCAGCCGGGTATTTGCCTAATCCATAAAGTTAGATAGTAAGTTTTGCAAATTTTGTAAATTGCTAAAGTTTCTAATAAATTAGTGCGAGGTTATCAAAGGAAAAAAAAAAAAAATACAATGTGTTATCTATAAAATTAAGTCTGATATCTAACTAAATGAAGCAGCAAATACAAGCCAAGATAAATTATTATTACTTTATCAAAAACCTTTGCTTATATCATTTATATATGATAATTAATATGATATATTATTTATAAAATTAAACCTGATATATAGCTAAATGAAGCAACAAATGCAAGTCAAGATAAATTATCGTATTTTATCAAAAACACCTTATTATACTTCTGTTCACTCAGCCATAGATATATACATATTAATTTATAGTTTCTATATTAATATTAAACTATAATAGGGTTAGGGTCTCATAGCCTAGTGGTCTAGGCGCCTAACCCTCCACAGACGAGGTTAATGATTTGATTATAGCTAGTAGTAATTAATAATAACTAGATAAATGGAAACCATTCAAAGTTCAAAGGACCAAATATAAATTTTATACTATATTATATATATAAATTTGACTATGTCAGTTTGTATTTTATATTACGTCTGATCTAGCCAATAAATGATAATTTCAGTTGTTTCATTACATCTAATCTAGCCAATCAGGTTTCAGAATTTGTTAACACACAAACATCGGGTGTACTATTGCTCTACCCAGTAGTGTCTTTTGGACAATTAATTATTTCTGTAACCTACGGGAGCTTTCGAATGCGAAACCCTGTGGCGGTAAGACCATGTGAAGTACATATTTGGCTGATAAAGAATTTTTGGAAGGAGTCCCGAGCCATAGAGATGATGGGCACTGCATGTGACATGGGTTACAAAAGGTAATATTGCAGAAGGCTGTGCATATAAATCCACGATTAGCAAGATAGCACCAACAACCCTAAGGCGGCATTGGGATCTTGATTGGGAGGATGGCCATATGTGGTATACCAGAAGTGGTAAGAGAAGCAGCGAATACAGTAAGGGGCTGTGGTAAGAGGATGGCTTTACCAAATAAAGAAACATCTCTGGCACATAGAAACAATGAAAAACCAGTTAAAGAAGTCTGGAACGTATAGCAAGCATCTTGGTGGTACAAAAAGAAATTCGGCTAGTGGGTAATAGTCACACAACTAGCATAGAAGTCGTATGACGAAGCATAACAGGAGTACTGGGTCCCAGAGTATTGAATTAGGGCAGTACTTAAAAGAGGTTCTTAACTCCTATTCTAAGGTTCTAGGCTCCTGTAACACCATGAGTGATAGTAGTACTATAAACAAGATGGTAGCCTGAATTGGTAGTGCAGAATATGAATGCCCATGAAGTACATGTAGGGAACTGCAACACCATGGGGGGAGGGATCCGGGATGTCTATGATATACTTACAAATTGTCTTCTGGGAACACCAAACTAGAAGTACCAATAATGCCCACCTCTCGGACACCAATTTGGAAGTAATACAAGAAACGGTTTGGGAGTAATACTATATATAGAAAAGATGAAATTAATTGGTAGAAGTTGTACAGTAGTATATATACGGGATATATATGAATAAAAATATAGGTGGTAGAACCTGGGCTGGTGAATTGGGAATTTGTAGTTGGATGGTCTAGCTATGGAGACCCAAGAAGGCTGAATACACAAGTATAGTCGCACATAGGTCCAATTGGAAACCGGGTGAGTCACGCTTTAATTAATAAAGTAGTGTAATCTACAGATAGAACAAAAACATGTAAAATATGTACGTCCTATTTATTATAATAAAAGTATAGTGGCAAAACCAACTTTAAAAAAAAAAAAAAAAAAAAATATTATACTATAATACTAATTATTAAAACTTTTATTTTTCTTAGCCATAATATGCATGCAAGTTAGAAATAATTTTTATATTAGTACTATGCTAAGTAAAGCATTAAATTAGTGCTTACTATATTGGAAAATATCTAGATTTATTTGGCTGTTAAATGTATACAAATCAATACAACAAATATATATCTTTATACTATATAATAGCCAAATAAACAGTATAAATTTCTATTTTTATTTTTTTAATTGTATAGTTGTCCTTTGTAGATCTGCACTGACCTTTTTTGGTTTAATTTCTATTGTTTTTGTTTTTTTTTCAATCCTGCTTCTATTAATTTTATAAACTACTATATGATTATTACATAAGTAACTCCTGACATAGTATAATACTCTATTCTAATAGAAACTCACCAAGCGTACAAAGTACTACCCAATGCGACCTGCTAAAACAACTATTAGCCTCACAAGGGGATCCAAAACTCGCTTCATATTTTGTATCGACAAAGGATACTCACCTCGATCATTTGACTGGATGTTGTATACCGTGTCAGGATCTCTTTTTTTCTTTCTAATTCTTCCTTCTTCTTCTCAAGGGGCACAAAACAAAAGGGGGAAATTTTTAACAGAGAGTTATGAAAACAACCAGAAAAAACAAAAAGAAAAAACAAAAAAGAAAAAAGAAATACTGATTGCAAAAAAGAAAAAACATAAAAAGAAATCTAAAATCCTAACAGCACTATTATAACCCGTGCGTGGCTGATAAAAATTATATACCAAATGCAACATTTGTATATTTCTACATCTTAACGTTAAATTTACTTTTCAACCTTCCTACCAACTCTGGATAGCTTTATTGTCCATCCTAATTCGTATCTCAAGCCAGGTGCTGCCATCGTCCGAGAACCCATGTCTCAAGCCACCTGCTGCCGTAATTGGAGTTCTCAGGCTGAGTCCCGTAAAAAAGTGTCATATTCATCCGTAAACAAACATGTGGTTGCATTCCGCTAATCTATCTGAATTTGGGAAGTAAACGATGCCAATTTTAGGAGAGAGTAAGCCAAATCCCCACTTTTTGTCGAATTTTTTGGAAGACTGACAGGAAAATGAGAGAGAGTAAAAAAGGAACCACTTGACTAAGTGAAAAGAGTGTGGCTTAAAAGAAAAACATAATATTTTGTTGTTCCCCTGTGTTCTTCTTTGAAGTAACGATCTAAAAGCTTCGTTGATGGCAAAAGAGGGGTATCCAGAATATTCAAAGAGTTCTCTCTACCACCAAGATTTTTTATACAAGGGCACCTCCTGCCAGTTATCTTGTATAATAACGCTCTTGGCTTGCATGCCAAACGTCCACATAGAGGAGTCCCAGCAGAGAAATCATTGACCTCTAGGCAAACCGCTATATTAGGCCACAACTCTCTAACAAAATTTCTGGTTTTCTTCGGTAGGAATTTTGATCCAGATGATTGTCAAAAACAAATAAAAATTTAATATTACACCTAATCTTTATATATATATATTTTTTTAAATTTGGCAATCCTGCCTTTATTGTATTAGGAGTGCGTAATCTAAATACATGGTTTTCGAACAAAAAGCCTGCAATAAACTTAATGCCTTCTACCCTCCTACTCTTTAATAAAGACTCACTTAGCTGCTCATAATGGTGCCCAAGTGCGATCTGCCGCAGCAACAATTCATTTATCTCTGGCATTTAACTTGCTAGATGACTCCCCGAAAAAATTACTAAAAGCTTATTGCTAGCTTTGTCAAGATTGTCTTTTTCTTAACATTTTTTCTTCTTCAAAGGGGTATAGAACAAATGGTGGTAAAAAACAAAAAACACAGATAAAACGAAAATGACAAAAACAAAAAGAAAAAGAAAAAACAAAGAAGAATATATTAAAAGAAAACAAATATGAAAGGGAATATAAAAGAAAAAATTACAAAGAAAAAAAAACAAAAAGGATAGCAGAAAATTTTGTCTTTTTAGCACTACTATTACCCATACTAGGCTTGAAAAAATTATATAACAAATATAATATTTGTATATCTTTAGTGTAAAGCTTCACCTTATCAAATAAAATTTTCTGACTAAATCATCTAGACTTCTAAACGATGTAAGCGGCCAATCTCAGTATTACATAAAGCAGCATGGTCTATAAATAAAACAAACCAGATATGTGATCGCAGTCTGCCGGAACTGTCCAGATTTGGGAGATATAAACAATGCCGATCTTTTGGAGGAGGTAAACTGTTTTGCCCACTTTTGTAGAAAATTTTAGAAGAGCAGCAAGGAAGTGAAAAAAAGGGACAAAACTATTTTGTTTTGTTTAATAAAAGAGTGTGTATTTTCTTTACTCAATACACTTGAATCCATAAGAAGGTGCTGGTACTCTTCTTATTTTTTTAGGTAAGTGATAAACTCTGGGCTTGTTGGCAAATAGCATATAAGAACTATTTCTAAACAACAAGTGCCTGGCCCCCACGGTAAGTAATAAATGCTAAGGAAGTTAGCAGGCAGTATATAAGAACTATCTTTAAATAACAACTGCTAAGTTACGGAGCTTAAGGATTACTTCCCAGACTGTTTCTACCTTTACAGATACTTGTATTTTTTAAAAATTTTGGATTTTTGTAGAAAAAAAAATGATTGTTGGGAAGAGTTGAATATGAAGATCGTAAAAAAAAATTTATTAAATTAATTAAATAGATATTAAGATATCTTTAACAAAAAAAAAATTTTGTTGTAGCTATTATTTTAATAGATATTTAGATTTTTTTTAAAAGCTTTGATCAAAGATATTTTGACAACTAGCTAACTAAATACAATGAATTTTTTTTATTTAAATTTTGCATAATTGTAGAATTCTAATAAAAAAATTTTATAGAATTTGATTTGGTGGTTATCGAGATAACTTTGATCAAAGTTTTTAAAAAAATTTAAATATTTATCAAAATAATAGCCACGACAAAATCTTCTCTAATTTTGATTGATGATATCTCAATAATCAATTCTAATTTGATGAAATATTTTTATTTAAATTCTGTATACTTGTAAAATTTTAATAAAAAAATTCATCAAATTTGATCAGATGGTTATTGAGATACCTTCGATTAAAGTTTTTTAAAAAAGTGATCTACATGAGTGTGAAAATATCAAAAAAGAAGTGTAAAAATATCATTCGTCTATTTTATATTATATATTTGTAACTATAGATTACAATAAAATTTTGTAACCATAATTAAGATCATGTATAACATTATATCAAAACAATTTTTTTTATAAAAATAAAACCTTGCAATTAAGGTTAGAGTTAGAGTAAGCTAGGAATGAAAAAAGTATAGTTTATATCAAAATTTAGCAAGAAATTTTTTTGTTAAAATGTAAAAGATAGTTTCATAGTCAAAATTTTGAATTATTAATAGTTTTTTAAAAAATTCAGTTTTTGTTTTGATTTCATGTTACACCTAATCTTAAAATTTGATTGGCTTTATTGGATGCGGTTATAGTAACCATGGTTACAAATATATTAATCTATATTTTTTAATTTTATTTAAAAAATTATAAACACTTTCAGAATTTTAAGCAAATTTGCTTGGAAAACAGTTTAAAAGATATAGTATATTAATAGTTATATACTATATTTCATATATACTAATAAAATCTTTGCTATACATAATAGCTTTAAACAACAACAAAAAAAATAAAAAAATATTAATTTTCAAACTGCTAAATTTTTTATACAAAAGATTTTTTAAAAAATTAATTAGCAATTTTATAACTTTATAAAACTAGTTAGTTTTTTAAAAATCTCTTGCATTAAAAGTTTTAGCAATTTAAAAAATTAAAATAAATCATATAATTGTTAAGTATAGACATTTTGCACTATATTTTTTTTTAATAATATTTACTCTTATCAATTATTTTAATTTTTACATTTTTTAACTTTAATCAAAACTATTTTAGCATCCAACTAACCAAAGTTTAATAAAAGTTTATCAAATTTGATTAAATAGGTGTTAAGATATTCTTAATCAATAATATTTGTAAATTTTAAATATCTATAGAAACTATGCTAAAGATTGTTATAAACTTTGATCGAAGATATCTTAAACCCACCTGACTATATTCAATAGACTTTATTTTCATTAAATTTTATAAAATTTTACATGTAAAAAGAAAAAATTTTCATTAATATAGTCAGGTCAGGTAGGTGTCAAGATATTATCGATCGAAGTTTATAACAAGGCTTCTATTTAATAGACGTTTAAAATTTACAAAAAAATATGATCAAAGATATCTCGACATCCACCTAATCAAATTCACGAACATTTTTTTTTTTTCCTTTAAATTCCACAGATTGCTACAATTAAAATAAAAATTTCATCGAATTTGGTTAGATGGGGGTCGAGATACCTTCGATTAAGGTTAATAAAAAATTAAAACGATTACGTAGCAAGAATGTAGCATTATCAAAAGAGTGTGAAAAATATCAATTCTCTAAATATATATTTAAACCCATTTTGCAATATTTTTCTTTTTTAGCCTTGATCATGCAATTATAAATTTAACTCAATATATAATATATATATATCTAATATTCAAGTTTAGCATTATACTCATTGACCAATAAAAAATAGCGTTCGTAGTTATCTTTAAGAGTTAAGTCACATGATTATTTAAAATAGTATTATATACTATGTATATAGCCAAGAAAAAAAATACTAAGTTTGAAACCACGATTGAAACCACGATTGAAAGATAAAGAATTCTAAAGATTAGACGCAAATTCTAAATATCGGCATCAAAAAAAAAAATAAAAAATAAAAAAATTTTTAATTTATTAAATTCATTATACAGAAATCAGCCCCAAGCTCTAAACTTGTCGTAATAAACAATACGCGTGATGTATCATTCTTTTATTGTTTGTAAACATTTTCGAAGATGCATTTTTAAAAGTCTAATTTCAGATAATTATTATTTTTTTTTTTAAAAAAAAAAAAAAAGCAAAAAAACAAAGCTTACTAATATTGCCATAATTATATTGTACGTTATCATTACTTGATAATAACCGGTATATAATTACACAAAACTTAAATTTTCCCAATTAAACATCTGTACGCCATTGCTCCACAAAAAGTTTGCTTAGAATTTTCATTAATACTATTTTCTCCACAAAACTTTAACAACCTCGTTTCAGATACATAACACGAAAGTCACGCGTTATAAAATTTGGAATTATTTTCTTTACGAATTTGTATGTGTAGGCGTTCTCTTCTAAATTGAGAATAAAGGATATTTATTTTTTTTTAATGCCAAAATTCTCAAGCGCCCCCAACGCGTGATTTTTTGTAAGCGACCGTGCATAGATTTATTCGAAAAAGAATTTAATAATAAAATAATACAATAATTTAATTCATTTAGATTATTTAAGTACTGTTATTGTTTTAAGAATAATGAGTATGGATCTTTCATTTATTAAGATGTATTAAAACCGATTCGGGAGGATCTCATGTAAACTCTAGATGTAAAATATAAACAAATAGATATATCTATTGTTATTAGATAAATAAACAAGTTTCAAAGAGAGAGGAAAAAAAAAAAAAAAGATTCACGCGCATACATAATAATAAACTACCTAACGCAGCAAGGCGTACTAATACGTAGAAATTAGAAGCAAGAATTTTTTTTTTTTTTCTCATTCAGACGGTGTCGCGCATAACGAATACATTTCAAAAAAGAACAATCGAAAAGACAATCGAATTTATTTGGTAGTTTGTGAACCTTAAAAAAACTTATAGGTTAATTTTTGAAAAAGACGGAGTTGAGAGGCAAACTTACAAGTAAGGAAGTTGCATAAACATTTATTTGGAGTTCTCGAATTTACACGGGTATCCTATGATATTGAAAAAAATTTTGAAACCTTGAGAAAAAAAAAAAACCAATATGAATGGTTGTTTAAGAATTTCATTTCGAGAAGGATAACTTTATCTTTTTTAAGTATATACGTACGTACGTAAATAAGTAGGTAGATACATACTGAATTCGATTCAAAAGGGGATAACCATTTTTAATAAATTTCATAATAAGAAATTTGAGATTTTCTCATTGATTTTATTCGTGTATTTAAAAGTATTCGTTAATTTCCTAAGAAGTCTCTAAAACCAAATTTAATAATGATTAGCAACAGGAGAAACAACTGGAAACTAAAAAATGTGGGGGGAAGAGGAGAAATGCATTACATAATATTATATTAACTTACGAATAAAAAAAAGAACACTGAAATTTCGAAAATTATGAAATGTGGTGGCGTTTTTCCTAAAAGGAAATTATTTACCGTATATGTCGAAGTAGCATCGAAGAGACGTAACGGTAATCGTCAATGCTTCGTTGTCGATGACAAAAGATATTTGAAACGACATATTATCATTTGCTTATACAGTTATAACATGTAATTAACAGTTAAATAGGACAAAATTTATATCCAATAAATTTCGTGCATAAATTACGTTTTAGCATAACATTGCAAAAGATCGGACTTCCAACTTTCGGCCAATGCTTGTTAACTTACTATTGTAATAATAATACAGATTCTAGACCAGTTTTATGAAATTTAATCGGCCTGCATTAATCTACAATTCACATCAATTTCAGGTTAATAAATAAATAAATAAAAATTAACCCATATTTGTCATTTTCTCATTTAGTTTTATTTAGATTTACTTTTTTACTTTTTTTTTAATTAATCAAATGAATAATGAATGCTATTACACTCATAGTAAGAATAAAAATACCAATACTTTTATTCGTTCGGGATTTAAGATTTTTGAATGTAAACATACATACAAGGAAGCATTTGAACCATAGCTTCAATGCGATTTCAGAACACGACGTACGCATCATCAAATGTATCACAACAATTTTTACATATCGTAAATTAAGAAGAAGTAACAATATTTATAATACGTTATTTATTGAGAAGATTTCAAGTTTGTGGTAAGAAAACTTTAATACTTATGTATGTAAATAGTTGCATAACGCGTCATCTAATAACGTCCAAAGCACGTAATTCTTTATGTAAAAATTGTCTATACCTTATAGTACATAGTATGCATCACATTAAAAAGAATAATCCGTTTAGATAAAACTAAAGTTAATTAAATAAAATCACATGACTATTCACAAGGCATGATGAACCAAACATAAGGCTTATAATTTCATAACAGATAATTTATTTATGTTATTTTATTTATCAGATATTTTATTTATTTATTTATTTATCAATTTATCTAACGCTAATAGAAAGCCTATTTAGAGCACATATTACAGTATTACTTGGCAAAAAAAATCAGCAAGTTTAATTCCTGCGAAATTTTCGGATCTAAAACCAAAACTATTTGCATGCCTAAAAGTGATAATGTAAGCAAGTATATAAGCATATAGATTAGGTACCTGCAAACAAACGTCATGCAAAAAAAGAAAAAATCGGAAAGGAAACTAGCAGTAGTCTTTTGAACGACAAATACGTAAGTACCATTTGATTGAAACTTTTTAATCATCAATTCTAGCGTTACATTCTAAAAAGATTGACAATTTTTTTTTATTGATCATAGAAGAATGTTATTTACTATATATTTCGAAAAAGAAACATGTATACATGTATATATATAGATATATATAGATATAGTTTATAGATAATTTGTAGATTAAGCAAGTGAGTGACCCAGCTGCATAAGTTTAGCATAGTATAAGCATTAAGGCTGTACATCTATAATCAAAAGATGAATTTTTTAATCAGATGAAAGTTAAAACAAAAAAAAAAAAAAAAAACTTATATATATATGCGCATATATCGAGATATATATCGAGTTTAGAGTGCTTTTTATAACACTCAGACCATATATGAAACACACGATATACATATGACCATTTAACTAACGCTAAGCAATTAACATCTATTTTATTATTTTATCAATGATATAACCAACAAGCATTGCGGCACATACGTATATATATATCGATATACACGATTAACAAAGCATTTCAACGCCTCAATACACTCGGTAATTTTGAAACTAAAAAAAAAATCACGAGGATCTTTTTTTAGATTGTGAAACGAACTTATGAGTATAGGATAATATAGGGTTAAGTATAGAAATTGAATAAGTATAGGTAAGTGTAGGAGTATGAAAATGAGTATGGGCGAAGAAATCATTGGCAATGATTCAACAAATCTAGTTAAATATTCTAGAATAAAAAATGACTAACCAAAGATGGTTAGTTTAATGTTGAACGGAATGTTGAACTAGGTATAATGACCGACAACTAGTTTTAATACGAGATACATACTTACACTATCAGAAGCATGATTATTATAAATACGTAAGTATAGTACGTAAGAACGTACAGTACTTACGTATGTGCGTATGTACTCAAACATTTGAGTATGGACACTATTTGATAAAACAAGCTTTGTATGAATGAAAAACTATTATAATATATTTTTTCATTCAATTCTAAGTCATACTTTATAAGTCATACTTTAATGAACATCGCATCCATAGAGCTGTAGAGTTCAAGGGTTGAATTATTTTAAGGATTACAAAATAGTATTTGTATGAAAAGCATTATTATTAAAAATAAAAAATCTAGTATAACGTATATAACGTATAACGTGTACAACGTATAACGTATAACGACAAAAAGATTAGCAATCATATATCAGATACATCAGATACATCAGATATATCAGATATATATATCAGATATGTATATTATGCACGTACATTATGTATTAATCAACACCCGTTTCATAACTAGTTACTATTATTAACTGTAACACAATCGTGTATAATGCACGCGTAAAAGTTTGATGAATAACTTGTTGATTAAGCGTATCACATTGAAGTTAACGAGTCACGAATTGATTTTTTAGTCAAACCTATTTCTGTATTTCGAAATTCTAATCTCCAATGAACGTTAGATATGAACATTTTTTTTAAATGATACAAACTCAAATAAGGTTAATATTTGATATATGAAATTGATGAAAAATTAAACTTTTCTGTTTCACTACTGTAATGTATACATGAAAATATCGGTATTCGAGATCTTAAGAAAGAAGTCATAAAGACTTTTTACAAAACTTTTTAAAGTTATTGGAAATGAATAGAGATATATAAAGAAAACCAAGGATTAAAATTTTTTTAAAATGGATGGATTGTGAAATAGAATTAGGAATTCGTACTATTTAGAAAAAAAAAAAGTAAAAAAATTTAGAAATTCATTTAAAGTAATAATTTAGTCCAAAATGATTTGTTTATTTTTTAATAGATACGTTCATAGTATGAATGCTTTGTTAGGATTCTTTATTCTTTAAGGTTTGGATTCTTTTAAAGACAAAAAGACAGGTGACATAAATTAGGAGTAAACCTTATATTTTAAATAATCAAGTTTTTTTTTTTTTTTGGTTACGTTGTGTTGATTAACAATGTTGTGTATATATGCTATCTATTGCATTACAGCATTAGCGTTAGTAGCGCATTAGTGCATTAGTGTGTATTTACGTTATTAAAAATGTATATATCATCAATCATACGTTTATAATCATTTATACAGTACAACATAAATATATATATATTAGTTTATCAGAATTCGAGAATTACTTGTGTGTTACATGGAAGTTGGATGAACTTTTAGTGTAACAATCAAGAAAACATACATGTATAACATGATATAACATGAGTATAACATGATGTATAACTGTATATATAACTGTATGACTGTATAACTAACTGTATAACTAACTGTATAACTAACTGTATAACTAACTGTATAACTAACTGTATAACATGAGGAATCCGAAATTATATCCGTAATCGGTGATTTTTTTTAACTCGGCTTACATGTTATGTTTACTTTAACGCTAACGCTAATTCTTGCATTCGGATCGGTTGATGGTACATTAATTGGTTAAACCAAAGTAAACCAAAAGATTATTACGTACATGGTACATATCTTACATATCTTTTTTTTTTTTTAATATTCTTTATAATTTAATTTCTTTGTTGTGCTTTAAACACCATTCATCATACATCTATAAATCTAATGAGTAACTTCTTTGAAAAAAAAAAAGATGATCAGTATTATTATTGATGCTATTGTTGTCGAGTTAGGTATTAAAAGTGAACTATATTTACACTTATTGCTTGAAATCATGCGCGCACATTTGGGCGGCAATATTATTATGTATAGTCGTGTGATGTTGGCAAAAAAAGCATTATTAACCTTGATTTATTTATGCAAAATGTATACTAATGTATAAATAACATTATCCAATTGTATTATAAACAAGAGTAAATAAAAATATAAACCTCCGCATTTCCCTCCGTGGCTTCTTTATTTTAATGCCGTTGTTTTACCATCGCCTCCCATCGGTGTGACCATATCCGTCAGACGAATATTAATACTTGACCAATCTGCGATTGAATATTATTATAGAATTAAATAGATTGAAGAATGAATGTGTATTGAATGTGGTGTGTGTTGAATGTGATGTGTATCGAATGTGGTGTGTATTGAATGTGTGTACGTATTGAATAAACATAAAAATATATGAATGATTTATAAAATGATTTCGGTAATATGAAAATCCATTACTCTGCGTACTCTGCGTACTCTGCGTAATCTGCGTAGCCTTTGCGTACACTTTTTTTTGCGTACTCTCTATCAACTATGCGTATTCTTTGCGTACTTTTTTGTTAAACTAATAATCATTTTATCATACACGAATAATAATAAAACGTGCACGCCAATTTATGTTTAACCATGTACACGTTGATTCGCATGTCCTTGCTGCGTAGTTTTTTTTTTTTTTACACTTCGGAAAATCTAAATATTAGTTTCCACTTTGCATATTAAGGTATTGGCGGTTCCTTATGGCTTGAAAATATATATATTATATATATATTATATATATTTATACGTATATATATATTTATATTTATTTATTTATTATTTACGTGAATGTTCCTGAGATTGATCACGAGAACTTTTTTTCTATATATAAGCAGTTTTTATTATTTAATTATTATTGTTATTATTAACGATATTATTTACGATATTATTTACGATATTATTTAATATATATTATTAATGAATTATTATTGAAAATGGTATATGTTTGCTTTTCATATGATATTATTATACAGAAGTTGTTGATGCTTGACAAATAAAGTAATTATTATGAAAATTCTATCATTCTTTATTCCGTCCTTATTTATCTATTGAGCATCCCTTTGTTTACACTGACGCCTATTAGATTGCTAAAGATTGTATTTATTGCCTGTAAAAGATGATTTGATACTATTGTAATAATTATAACTACTACATTTAACAATTTTTTATTTGTTGTCTCAGAAACATGATAAGATAAATAAGGTCCAGCATTATCTCATGTAGCGCGGTACCTTACATTACATAATTACATTACATATTGTACATATTTTTAACTACTTTATATACCTATTTGAAATTCCGAATAATCTTTATTTGAATGATAAGGTTTTTTTTTTTTTCATGTTGGTAAACCTTTATACAGTTTTACGATAATTTTCTATGACTTCTATTTAAGTATGGTTATACAAACATCATACTTGTTACTTGTACTCATGATAACAATATGATTTGTTTTTCATTACATTAGTTGAAAACAAAAAATAAGAAAAGTTGGAAATATTTGATCGTGATAACGCAATATAAATATAATTGTTACATAGTATAACAACAGGGATGTGTTTCCTTGCTTCATTAACATGTTTCATCTTTTTGTTACGATAACAAAGCAATTAAGAAAATATATATATATATGTATCTGTATATTATGTGTACGTATATGAAATATATATATATATGTAATCTGTATATATATATCTCCGTACATATATATATATAAGTATATATAAGTATATATATAAATAAGTATATATATAAATATATATACTACGTATATTTATATTTATATTCGTACATCTTACACTCAAATTTTACACATGATTACGCAAGATGCGACGCGTGTTTTTTAAAACGCGATCTGTGATTAATTTATAGTATCGGATAACGGACGGATATCGAATATCAAAATATCAAAATATCAAATAACCGGTATTATCTTAATACTCTTTCTATCCGATATATTGTATATATTGTTTGTATCGGATCGGACTCCGAACAAATTATGAACATTATTTTATTTTATTTTATTGAACTTATATTATTAATAATTATTATTAGTAAAATTTAGTGTACATCCCATCCATCCAAATGTCGTCTTTGAATAAAAATTAAGTTTATCACCGTGTAATCTTATACGGAATAAATGGAATTTTTGGTATACCACATATGCCGTGTATACCGTAAAATGCCGAATATGCCGTAAATTACCGTATCGCATGTATTATCGATTTACAAATTCACTAATGCTAAGAGAGATTAAAATTGTTTATTGTTGTTTCAGTCTGTTTCAACCTATTTCAATTAATTTCATTCAAGTTTATCGCAAATAAATTCACTCTGCTAACATCTCGTTCTATGATTAACCTAAAACGATTGAGTAGATGAGTAGAATGAGTATGCACATGTATATTTTCTTATGCACATTATCATGTTATACACATTTATACACAGTATATTTTATGTATATTTTTAGTATAATTGATCTAATTTGGTAATTACTATTGATGGTCTCGTGCCAATTTTCAAACTCCAAAAATTTGATTACTATTTTTATAGATGGATTACCATTTTTGTTAATCTTTGTCTATTCATTCATTTTTTGTACCTTTTTATGATCGCTTTTTTTTAATTTTTATCTTTTTTTAAATAAATTTTTACTTACCCTTTTTTTTTCCTTTTAAATTTGATACTCATTTTGTAAATTTTTTTTAAATGGTCATTTTTGTTCATACTAATTTTTCTCCTTTTTTCTTTTTCATGCTCCTTCATTAGTGATCCCTAATTTGGATAATTTCTTTACTCCTCGATCTTTTAATAATAAATATAGATCAACATTATAGATCATTACGCATTATTGCATCGGAAAAAAATAAAGTACATCAATTGATCAAAAAATTATAGATTTTCTAGTTTTTTTTTTTTTTTTTTTTTTTAAAGGATGACTAAGATGAAAAGTTTCAGAGTCAGATTTTCGGTTATTTAATAATCCGATAAATAAGATTTTCTTTTAAAAGATTTCATCAAGTTAATCATGATGTATTTATTACATGTACAATATACAATATTAATACAATATTAATACAATATTAATACAATATTAATACAATAATTACAATACAGATACGGTATACTGTATAAAAATTCACAATGATAAAAAATTATATTATTCATTTACATTTTATTTTTTGAACTCCTATTTTCACCCCGCGTCACGGATTCTCATGAAAAGGATGATCGATCACTAATAAAAAATTTTACGAATGGTGGAAATAGAGGGGAAAAGATCTCGTGTGAAAAAATTTTTTGGGTTAATCAGATTAGTTAGGTTAGTCAAGATTAGTTAAATTAATTAGGTTTAGTTTAGATCAAATTTAGTCAGGTTAATCAAAATTAGTCAGGTTAATCAAAATTAGTCAGGTTAATCGAAATGAGTCAGATGTAAAGTTAACAAGGTTAGTTGAAGTTAACTTTGAAATATCCGAATGAACCAATAAAGAATAAAAAAAATGAATCTAAAAGGTTTTAAAAGTAAAGATCTAGTTCAATCTAATATTAGATTATTTTCTATATATATAAATTTAATTAATTTTATTACAATTATTGAAATTATTAAAAGACCAACCAAGTGTAAAATTTTTAATAAATCTAACGAGAAAAAAATGATGATCGCATGAGATTGTTTATGTGAAATAGTCATAATTAAATCACAGGATTAGATTTGCATTAAATGCTACGTAAAAAAGATTATCATATAAATAAATGCTATTTTATAAAAGAATAGTTAAAAATTATAGGATGCCAAGTAAGACCAAATAAGACCAAATAAGAATCAAGTAAGAACTAAAACAAAAAGTTAAGACCAAAGTTTTGGAATCGGAATGGTGTTTTTCCGATTTATTTCTTTATTAAAATTATTATTATTATTATTATTATTTTTCTTTATTATTCGAGATAAAGAGAAGCGGAATTATAATAACTGCATTTCATATTACATTCATAGAAACATTTTAAGAAGCTTTTACGCAATTGGAAAAAAAAGTATAACGATAAAATAACGACATAATAACGATATCATTTAAATAAATCACACCTGAAATTATCAAATCATAAGATTAAAAAAAGTATCGACTTACGTACTATATCAATGATTTGGTAAATCATTGGTTAGCATAACATATGGTGTAATGATGATTAAAAATCAAGTAAATAAAGAATTAAAAAAAAAAAAAAAAAAAAAAGGTGGCGTGTACATAAAAGCATATTAAGTAAAAGAAAGTATGATGTTGTATATAATATAGATAGATGTTGTATATAAATACATAGATATATATATGTTATATAGAAAAAGCATACAGATTGAGATTACTTTATTGATATTTTTATTGATATATACACTTTTTATTGATACCTTATTGATAATGTACCATTCAAAGAGATTGAGAAACTGTTTATCAGACAAATTTGATAGAGTTATTTGAGACGAGTTAGCCTAGAGAAAAAAAAAATACTCCTAAAAGATAATTCATATGAATGGTTAAAAAAAGATGATACGATACGTACGTACGTTATGTACATAACGTATCGGTATGTAAAAAAATCTACATACTACATACAGTATTTGATTTTAAAAATGTAAATCATTTATAATTTTTATAGGCATCCATTCATAAACACATATTATTTGCTTAGCACATAGCAAAAGCAAATAGCCCAATTTTAAGAGTACAAAAAAAAAAAAAAAGGTCATGCGTATCCTAAAAAGTATAAAACACATTCCTATTAGAAAAAAAAAAAGATGGTAACAATTAAAGGAATTATTTTCAAAGGAACACGATAAATTTTTACACGCAGACACGTAAACATATGTATTATGTGAATAAATAAAAGTGTAAATGGAAATCGGGCAAAAGCAACCTGACACAATTATACCTTTGATTTACATCCAATCACGACTCCTTCGATACATTTAAGTAAACAAAATCGCCAATCAGGTGTGAAATTTAATAACCTTAATGTTTACTTGTGTATAACTCTTGTGATACGTCCGGAATAAGATAATTTCAACTTTAAAATTGTCAAGTTTTAGATCAAACATGTAGAACGAAAGTCTAATTTTGGATAGGCTTTGAAACAACGGAAGGAAATATTATTGGATTAATAAAGTATTTCTAATAAAAAAAAAAACATTTGGTTTATATAATCGACTATTTGTAATATTTTTTTATAATAGAAAATAGGAAGGTTGCAATAGGATTAATTGCAATAGGATAGTTGCAATGGTTGCAATTGGGATAGATGGGAAAGCAAAGAAAACCAAAAAAAGAGCATAGAAAGTAATAAAACGGAAAAAGGAACGGGGAATACCTAAAAGAGGAATAGTAGTAGTACACCTAATCATTCAAGACACGTTGCATGCACTTACGGTTATGCACAGCCGAAAATTTCCAAGAAATCTTTTAAAAATCTTTTAAAAGACTAGAAAGAAAAAGTGTGTTAACAATAATAACAAGTATTTCACATTATCACATATAAACGATAATATTTAAGCCAAATTAACATAGATAGATCGACTTTTTTTTTTTTTTTTCAAGCCTTAATTATAAATAAGTAAACGGTAAGTAGATACTATTTACGTACGTTAAGGATAGTAGGTACGTACGTAAGTACAATATATCAGATATGGGATGTATCTTATATAATTTATGGAACGATTGGCGCATCATAAAATCACACAAAAACCGCTCACAAACAAAAATGAGGCGAAGGCACTTAACGGAGGTAAGCAGGAACCATACGGAGGTGGGAATTATCATAAGAAGGGCGGACACAAAAAAAACAATAATAAAATAATAATAAAATAATGATACGTAATAATAATAATAATAATAATAAAAGATGATAATAATAACTATTAATAAAAATAAATAATAATAATAATAATAATAATAATAGTAACCTTGTGATGATACTGAATGATAGCTGAATGATAACTGAATGATACTGAATGATATTGAATGATATTGAATGATACTGAATGATACTGAAAGTTAATTGACAGGTCAGAACAACAGAATGGACGAACTAAGAGTGAAGGTGCAGCGCGCCATGAATATCATTCCATCAATGTAGGTCATGTTACCAAGTTACTGAAGTTAGATTATATATTTAGTATCAAAGATTAATACGGCTGTTGATTAACATTAATGACGATATGAGTTTCAAAATTAAATTCACGTACTGCGGCATGAAGCATGAGCATGAAACAATAATATCATATGCGGAATCCCCATTGACGTGACGCCCCAACAACAAAATAAATCAACGAGGAGAAAAAAAAAATTTTTTTTTATTTTTTTTTTAATTGACAAGCAATCACGTAAATTAAATGTAAAGATACCGATAGGGAATAGGACGAATTAAGATATTTTTCATTTATTGGGTAAATCATACCGATTAAAAAGATGTTTGAGATATAGATATACTTGAGATATGCTTGAGATATGCTGGAGATATGCTTGAGATGAGATGATGACGGAACCTTGAGCCAAAAAAGAGATCTCGAACCGTGGTTGGGGGACGGATACGCCAAATCAACAAAAATAAAATACCGGTAGAAAACAATCAATCATATTATAGTATTTTATAGTATTAATCATATTCTAATCATATTTTAATCATACACAATTCACATTTTTTTTAAAAAATCTTTTTTGACACGATACTATTTGCTATTTCTGGTGGCGCAGAACAAAACATACACACGCAATCACACACAACATAAAACCAATATAATTCATACTCAAACATACAGAAATATATCACGGACTAATTATGTAATTTTTAAGTCACAAAAACAACAAAAGGATAAAAAAAAAAAAGGAAAGAAAGAAAGAAAAGGATAAACACAAAAAAAATAATAATAATAAAAAAAAATAAAAGATGAATGAAATAAAGAATAAAGTAGTAAATAAAGTAGTAAATAAAGACAGGGATAGGTAACAAACCCGGTACCAGTGTCAGTCGATACCGATGCAGTGAAAATTTTAAATATGTGGGACATAATATAAAGTTTAGAATAAGAAGATGAAAGATATTAGATTTGTATGGGTAACACAAAAACATCAACGAATTACAGAATTAGTATAAAGGATGATATGATAAATTTCATTTAGTAGAAGATACCTCATCTGTTTATATTATGCAGTTTGTTTAATCGTATTATGTACTTAGAGAAAGACATCGTTAGACAAAGGCAGGCTTTTTTTTTTTTTTTTATCTAATTCAATCATACTATTTGATTTTCACATATAAGCAAGGAATAAGGTAAGTGTAACTTTCCTAACTTGGTAAGAAAAAAAAATTCAATCGGAACATCAAAAATCACTTATAGTTGATTATTATAGTAGAATTATTTTTTTAAATATTGTTATTTATTCTAGAATGGCTAATCACAAGACAGATGATAGGTGTATCATTCTGTGTGAAAGTTTTTTTTGTACAATAGAAAGATATGTATGAGATAATAAAAATGTCAAATTTGATTGGATGTGATGGATTTTTGAATTGTTAAAATGTATAAGATGTGGAGAATTGTTAATTCTTGGTCAACACGTATCAACTTTATAAAAACATTAAATAGAAATTAAGCTAATAAGGAAATCGCGAATGGGTACACTATGTGTCATATGTAAATTCCGTCAAGCGTGTCAAACAATTAGAAAACCAAAAAGGAGTATGTGAATGTGTGAAGTATGTGATGAATAACTATGTTTTAAAAAAATGTGTATATTGATTGAATGTGTGTATGTTGAATGTACGGTGTGTGGTGAATACAGAATACAGTCTACAGACAGTCTACAGACAGTCTACAGACAGTCTACAGACAGTCTACAGCAGTCTATAGACTACAGACTACAGACTACAGATAGTGAATACAGATTATACACATTATATATAGATTATACAGATTGTGTAGATTGTATTCGCCTTCGAATTTAGATGCGGCTGCGCGTGGAAATCTAAAGAATGATAAAGAACGATTGGCCGATTCTTTTTATAATCATCTAATAATCGTCATCATGAACTTGTACTATTACTATTTCTGCCGAATGTTGCTGAGTGCCCCGTCAATGTCATCAGCCTTATGATATTTTTATGATAATTGATATTTATGATATTTATGATATTATGATATTTTATGATACTTAAGATACTTAAGATATAATAATTATATAAACATGAAGTAAACATGAACCTTAAAAAAGAAGCACGCAAGAAACATGAAATAAACGTGAAATAAACAAGGCATACCTTTTTTATTTTTTTAATAACAGATAAAAGTCAAGAAATTCAAGAAATTCAAGAATTACAAAGAACAAGAAAAATTTTTCATCGACAAAAAAGTTATTAATCTGTTAACTAAATTCATAAAACTATTAAAACTGGTTTTCTATTTTTTCTATTGTTTTTTTTTTTATACAACCGACACCCGACATCCGATGGTCCGACAATAAACACATTTTATAATACGGCGAAACACGGCGAAACACTAAACACTAAAGAAAGTATTTATAATTATTCTTTTTGTTTACTTTTTAACTCGTATTAATATCAACGTCAATATGAAATTATAATCTACATCATTCCACAAAAATCTATTGAGTGAGTCATCATCTACGATATCTTTAATGAATACTACTGTATCTGTATTCTGTATTTTGTATTGATATATAAAGTAAAATAAACTTTCTTTTTATATTAAAACCGGTTTTGAGTTAGTATAAAAAAGTATAATTATTAAGACATCCCATCATTTACATTTATATCATTCTTCCTATCAGCATTTTAGTATTATTATTATAAATAATATGTACGGCATTCCATTTTTATGTGTGTAATAGTTAAAAAAAGATACACGAGACATATATTATTTACTATAATTTTCTATATAATAAATATTCTATATAATATTTACATATATATATATATATACTGTATCTGTGTCTGTATCTGTATATGTGTACAAATACACATATATATATATATAAATATATACAAATATATATACACATATAAAATATATAAAGATATACATATATATATACGTATATTATAATAATAATTATATATATTATAATATTATTATTATATTATCATATGTATTTATTTTATAATATATCATTTTTATTTTTTATATGCTTTTAAACTATAAATCGATCAACAACGTTCTTCAATTGTATCAATATAAATTGCTTCAAAGGTCACAAATAAATATCCGACAGATACTTACTTCAGATATTTATTTCAAATACTTACTTCATATACTTATTTCAACCATACATCTCCCCCACCTTTTTTAAACTAAGATCACATAATATATATAAAAAAAAAAAAAAAAAAAAAGAGTGATTGACTTGGTGAAAAAAACCTTATAAACCGCCAAATTTTTTGGTCTTTCCATCACAACAAAAAAAAAAAAAAAATTATATATATATATAAATTTTTTTCTTGCTTCTTTTTTTGAAGAGACAAGCGGCTTATATAACTTTCGGCAGTTTAGCAATTTTCTTCTTTTATAAAATAATTGAAAAACTTTTTGAACAATTTTTTACATTGAAATTTATATTTCTTGTAAAAAATTAAGCGCGGTAAACTTTCACACGCCATTTATTTCATTAATTATAAAAAAATTATGTATTTAACCACCACGCTTGCGTCTCTACCCGCTACTTCTTCGAATTTCTCTTCATTACAAACCATAAATTTACAGCGAAAACCGTTACCGCCTCTACCAAATAATTTACAACAAACTGATCAATTTTCTTCTCAAAAATCTACTTCAATGCAATTTTATTCTCAAAACAATGTTACTACAACAACTACTACTACATCAACGACAATAATACATGATTCTTCGTCGTTAGAACAGGCCCTTCCAGAACGCGTTTCGGATTTCGCAGCTCATATGACTTGTTTCTTGTGGTTTGGTGATTATATCATGGATTCTTCTTCGATAATACCTCCCCCAGGTGGGAATGGTCATAGAAGGTTTCCTGATTTTAAACCTAGAGACGCGTTCAAGAAATTTTGTCGTGATGTTATTTCGGCCACTCAAGTCTCGCGATCGGTCATTCACTTATCGTTATTATATATTCATAGAATGAAGATAAATAATCCTGCGATTAAAGGTCAAAATGGTTCTGAATATAGAACTTTTACTGTGGCTTTAATGTTGGCAAATAAATTTTTGGACGACAATACTTATACCAATAAAACATGGTCTGAAGTAACTAATATACCTGTATCTGAGATAAATACTATGGAAATGGAATTTTTGGGTTCTTTGAATTATCAATTATATGTTTCAGAGAAACAATATTTTGATTGGGTTCAAAATTTATCTAATTACTTTCGAATTGGTGAAAATAACCTTCATGACGATGATAATTCTTCTCCTGATGGTACAATTTCTATTTCTCAACAACAACAATCTTCTCAGCAACAACAACAACAACAGTATATTCCTGTTCAACATCAACAAATACTTGTTCCTGTTCAATCAATGGCAACTGGTTTTAAACGGTCAGCCGAGCAAGCTTTTGTAGATGGAATGATGGTTTCACCTCCAAAAAGAGCTAATGTTTATCCTGTATATTCAGTTCAACCATCTCAACAACAATCTCAACAAGTTTATGCTCAAACTATAGCATATCCGACTCCTCCATCCAGTGCTTCAAGTTCTCGACGAGTTTCCGCCTATTACAATATACCGACAACTTCTTCAAATTCTTCTAACATGGTATATTCCAGTCATTCATCGCAACAATCATATGAAGTTAGACAAACTTATACCAATGTTACTGTTAGAAATACTCAACCTCAATATACCGTTATGGATCCAGTTGGTGTGTTCTATGCAACAAGGCGTGTTCAATCTAATCTTATCAATGCTCGGTCTGCTTCTTCAGGTTTCCCGGTAAATAATATATCATTTACAACAACCGTAGTATGATCTGATTGCAGGATTGAATATGATAAATTTAGTCGAATATATCTGAATATACTAGATAAAATATATATGATGGATGATGAATGTAGAGATTGAACGTGACAGAAATCTGAACAATAATTACTTTGCAAAAAAAAAAAAAAAAATTCATTTTTTTTTTTCGTGTTTATAGCTCAATTTCAATTGTAAAGGCGTTTATTAGATGGCGCAAATTTTTTCGTATACAAAGCTTTTTCTTGTATGTACAGTTTTTTTTTTCTTAGACATTTTTTTTTTCCTTTTTTTACTATTGCATTTGTATTGTAGTTTTAGCATATTTCCATTCTTTTTTTTTTCTTTTCTTTACATGGCAAACATCCATATACAACATATATACATAAACTTAGATTAGTAGTCATTTAATGGCGATAATTTTTGCGTTTAATGTTTAATACAACAAATTTTCGCAAAAAAAAAAAAGAAAAAAAAAAAAAAAAAAAAACGAAGCCATTAATTAGTTTTATTCAATTAGTATTTAGTACAGCTTTTATTAGTACTTTTTCGATAAATATAAATTTTTTTCTTATGCTTTTTTTAATCCATTTGACATGAGAAACCAACACCCCTAAGATATAAAAAAAATATATATATACATATATAAATACAGTATTTCCATATATTTTTTTATGGAGTCGTAAATTTTACACAATAAAGTTAAAAGAGAATCAAAAAACAAACTTTTTCTTACAAAAAAAAAACTTGAGTTTGAGTTTTCGAAAAAAGTATATATTAAGTAAATGAAGATGTCTAAACAGATTTTAGATTTCTAATAGATAATAGATTTGTTCTAATAGATTTGTTTCTAAGGGGCTAATAAATTCCCGATTGTACAAAACAAAATACAAAATTTCAAGTTTTTTCTACATACAAAGGGGATAAAATGGAGAAGAGGCGCGTGCTTACTATATAGAAAAGAAAAAAAGTTGGGGGTAAGTCATTTATTCATTCTCTATCATATTATCATATGTGGGTTTCGTGATTTAATTGATTGGTGAAAGGTAAAATTAGCTTGTCGAATCGTATGTACGAAGATCGAGAAAAAAAAACGAGATGTTTGCAGTGATATTCCAATTACATATTTTACATATTGGTTAGCATTAGACTTACATCATATAAACAAAAATATTGTAAATTAAGAATGATAAAGTACGCATATAAACCTTTTATGGATATCTTAAAAGGATTCGAGAACATGATCAGGTTTTTTTTACTACTACTTTTTTTAACAAAGAAAATTATAAAGGATGAACAACCAACTATTTTGACTGACTGTTTCTCGTACATATTGGAACGCGTCTTAAAGGTTAACCAAAAGTTTATAAAAAGTTTAGAAATCTGATGATCATTAACATTGCCGCAGCGATTGTTTACGTTTAGTCACCTGTAAATATATATAATATAGTATAAGTGAATGAAGTTGTATGCCAAGAATAAACGATTAAAAATTTTTTTTGATAATCAAATGAACCAATAATATTTCAAGTTATAACATCCAGTATAATTCATGTTTATTTTTGAAAGCCATCATAGGGTACGTAACGACAATGAATAGTACGTACGCCTGTCCTCGAAATGAATAAGAAGGAAAGCCAGTTTAGGATGCTTTTCATTGAAAGAAACATTACAATGATACACATACATCAGTACATACAAACCCGAAACACTTACTAACTCGCTATAACGGTTTTTTTTTTATTTTCACACATTTTCTCACATTTCCTTTTTTTATTTTTTCGGTCTTTGTTTTTTTTTTTTCATTCTGAATTTAACACGATCTACAAGATTCCTTTCTCGTTCAATATTATAAACGCTAAACCCGCAGCCAAATAGCCAACTAAACCAACTAGTAGCCAATTGTAGCCAATTGTAGTCAATTGGTAATCAATTATAAGTTTAATTATCGGTAAATTGGGAGGTCAATGAGTGTAAGTGTAATTCATTCAATGAAATTCAATGAGTAATCAAATTAGCCCGCCATTTTTATCCTAAGCCACTCGGTTTCACGCTGTTGAATTAATTTCCACAATGCAATTCTAATAATATCAAAATTTTTTTGAATTGTAATGGTAAAAAGTAAGTAGGACAATGTATATAAATTTTATTTATAATTACATCAAGACACATTTCATTCTCGCATTCATAAGATTTTAAAGGCAATTTATACATTCCTTATCCGAGTCATCACCGAGTCAATACGGAATTTTGAAATAAAAAGTTCTCCTTTGATACTTTATCAGGTTAGTACGAAATTTAAACATGTTTTTTTTATATACAAAGTCTTATGAAAATAATACAAATTTAATTATTATTATTATTATTTTTTTTTTATTTTTATTTTTTATTTTTAATTTTTTTTTTATTATTAAGTATATACTAGATATCGGATACTAAAAATCAAGATTGCGCCCTTTGTTACACTAATGTTTTGTTTCCGAGATTTAAAAGTCGTGGAATGAGCTAAACCGTTCCTAATTTGAGAAAATGCTTTTGTTTGTGGCAAAGTACCGAATTTCCGCTTTCTCGGGCTTGCTTGTTACATGTCATACACATATTATATAATATAATACTGTAATATAATAAAGTAATATAATATATATCAAAATATACGTATATATATATCTATAATTTTTAATACATATATATACATATATATATATATTAAATAGATGAAGATCTATTTACGAGTTGATGGTACATTACCGGAATTGGAAAACCAGCAATATATTTTTTTCATTATTAATCTACAAAAGAGTTAAAAGAGGTCGAGATAAGTATGACGTAGAATTGCACGGGAATGATTTACGCATATATTAAAATAAGTAATTGGTGGAATCTTTTTACTGTATATGACTGTATCAAATTCTGACCAATTAGTATCTTTTATTATCTTCATTATCTTCATTGAGCGTTTAAATAATAATAATAATAACATAATAATGATGATAATGATAAAATATTTTGATAAAAATATTGTAATAATACACGATATAAACAAGAGACTAGATTTAATACTGTAATAGATGATTCTTGTTTCATTCATTGTATCATGAGACGAGGTTTTTTTTTTTACAATAGTTACATTGTGATTAAAAATAGTTTTATGTTTGAAATACTCATATAACTGATTTTCTATATACTACTTCAGAACTAATTCTAACTTTAGACTAACTTTTAGACTAACTTTGGGTAGTTTCAAGCCACATCATAACATACATAACATACATAACATACGATAGAATTATAACAATCGTTACGCCTGAAATTGATGCACATGAAGGTTGATGGCTTTCTTTTTGTTTCATCTAACACTAACACACACACACTAACACTAACATTAACGCTAACACACTAACGCTAACGCTAACACTAACGCTAACACTATAACATTAACTATAATTCTGCAAATAATAGAATTCAGGCTATCGCTACGTATGATGTCAAGCAAGCATAAATCAAATAAATCAAAGATTATTTTAGTAAATCACATGATAACAGAATAAATGAGGCGTGACCTTTTTTTTCATATTTGTAAACAATTTAAACAATTCGATGATACATTCGGAATCCTTGTTTATTGTAAAAAACAAAACCAATTGTTTTTTCGAAAAAGAAACCGGAAAAAAGTAAAGCATGACGTACAACCCTTGCATGATTATTATTGATTTTTTTTGGAAAGTATATTCTAAAAAAGAACCACGAGATTTCAATATTGCTACTGCGCATCGTTTTAGCTCATGGTTTCACCAATCATTTCAAATTCCGGTTTTATAACTAGATCTTTGATTAGATCTGTAACCATGATTTTCGACCGAAATACAGATACGCCGGCCGATAAAAAGATTTTCACATCTTTTAGAGCTCGTTTTAATCTTTCATATTAAAATTGAACGACTAAACAAATCACGATATTTACATTTAAATTTACATTTACATTTACATTTACATCTTACGCATATACAATATACAACAAATATTCAAAAAATATATTCAAAATATTCTTCAAAATATTATATACACTCGGTTACTTACGCACGCACGCCTTTCGTGTCTTATCTTTTTAGGATATAAAAAAAAATTTTTTTTCCTTTTGTTTAATATTCACCTTATACTGTTATAGCTGCAGGATCCCTTCCGGTTACACTCGTTTCGAAGCTAAAGTTATCCAATAGAGTTACATAATAAAAAAAAAGGAAGATCATTTTACAAAATGGCGTTATCATCGTTATCATACATCTTATTAACATGTGTTGCGCATTACATTTTTAGATTGTTAGATTGTCAGTCTTGTCCAAGGGAATTTGATCAAAGTTTACCTTTGAAATCTTAAGTTTTACATTAATCATAATATTTTGATACGAGTTTACAACGCCCTTTGTTATTACGACATTCTCTCCTTTTTAATCCTTTATTAGAGTTATGCGTCAATTGATAAAATGATAGAAATAATATTACATTATCTTATTATTCATCTTTTGACGGCGACATGGCGCTCTTAGGCTATATTGGCAAAAATTAATATGAATTATATTGTAATTGTTTACTTTTTCTGCAAGCATCACAAGCTTTTTCGTTGTCTTTTTAAATTTTATACCCATACACACGCACACGGCATCTCACAAAGATAGTAGATGGTTCCATATCAAGAATTTCTTTTTAACCCCTACACACTAAGCTAATTTTAAATCTGGTTTTTGTCCCACATCTCCTATGAAAAATTTCATTACCCCGCGTACTATCAAATATCTATCACAGCCACTTTTTTTTTTTTTTTTTATTTATCACCTTTTTTTTTTTTCTGATACAGTATTTTGACAAACACGAGGTCATGCCACGAGACTAAAAAAATTCACCCTTGGCTAATTTGATGTACTTACCATTATGTTACTATTGTCCTTTTTTTGTGTTTCTTATTGTTGTTTTTATCTCAACAAAGACGCAACAACAAATAATCCGACTTTCATTTAACAACCCCCTTAATGGTTACATAACTTTCTTGTATTTTTCCCTCCTTTTTCCCCATTTTTTTTTTTTTTATAAAATAAATAATAAATAATATTTCATATGTGCATATATAATAATATTTATAATATTTATAATATTTTTTATAATATAACACTTATTTAACTTATTTTACATACGTATAATATTCGATAAAGGGGAAAATCGTGATCTTCTTTATTGTGAATGCACGCTCCATTAATTCTAACAACCTAGAAGCCTCTTCTCCATACCAGGTAAAATTGGGAAAAAAAAAATATTAAGAACCAATCATTTCATAAAAATTTTTTTTTAATTTTTTTTCATCCAATCAAATTTTAATTTAGTTTTCTTTTCTAGATACGTAAGTTTATATAAGTATATACTGTACGTAATACTGTAACCTTTTATGAAAATAATAACATAACAGAATAATATACGTCACTATATATAACAGATAATCAAAAGCATTAAATTCAATTTTAGAAGGACAAGATTAGTAATTAACAATCATTCAAATTATTCTTTATCTTGTTCTATATTAATTTATTATTGTCGTTCAAAAGTTTATCTTCAGGTTGTTTGACAGGTTTAAAAAAAGTATATATTGTATATATTAAATATATATATGGATATATATATATTATATACACATTATATATATAAAAATGATATACAGTATATATTCTAGATTATATTTTAATATATTTTAAATATATTTTAAATATATATTTTAAATATATATTATATATATTATATCATATATTAATTCTATATTTATATTTATATTTATATATTAAATATTTCTAACGCTGACGTAACTAACGCCAAGCATTCTTTAACCTATTATTTTTTCATTTCATTTATCGTTTTGTGTGAATAAAAAATTTATTTAGAAAACTAACCTACTTTTTAAAGTAAAAAAAATTTCGGAATTCTTTTTTACCAATAAAAAAAAATAGATTCTCTAATACGGCTATGATTTTTCTTTATTTTGAAATTTACTTCTAAAAACGGGAATCATTTTTGATTAACACAAAAACGGGTACAATCATGAATGTCATGATTAGATCTTGTTTTTGACAAGCATTTTTAAAATTCCGCTGTGCATAAACCATAACAAGGTTAACATTATGGACATTTGCCGGAATAGAAATGACTAACCCATTTTTAACAATATTAGAAGAGTTTATTATAACTTATTTAGATATTTTAAAAAAAACTTTTAGATTACATGCTAAGCATCAAGATATTCTTTATACCGTAACCTTTTAAGATTTAAGATAGAAAAAAATTCTCATGTTATTTTCCAAATTTATTACCTGATTATATTTCAATCTTTTTTTTTCCATGTGAACATGTTATTTTAATTATTGATTATTTATTGATTATTTATTGATTATTTATTGATTATTTATTGATTATTCGGAAGAACTATGCCGACGGAATTCTTTCTTTTTGACTTGACTTGATGATCTACAATATCAGATACAGTATTTACGTATAATCTTTTAAAAAAATTTTAGTGGCTGATTTTTTTTAATCATACCGCTATTTATACGGTTTTAGAAATTTTTTATTTGTTGAAAAATGAATGTGGCTCGGTTTAGTTGTAATAATACGGTAAGGATCAAAAAGTTTTCTTTTTGAGGCTTCAAAAACTTATTGTAGATAGACAGACAGATAGATAGATAGTAGATGGATGGATAGGTAGGTAGGTAGAAAAGAACACGTTTCTACGTAATTCTTTATGATATTATGATCAATGAAATTTACTTATTATAACGGATTAACGTGGCTGTGTTTTCTTTTGTGGCGCATTTCTAGTTTTACGTTTTAAATCTAGATTAATTTAGATTATTATATTCCCAATTATATACTAATTATTATCGCTATCAGGATATATTTTTTTACCATCCTTATACAGTTATACGTTATACATATAGCGATAGTACGTATCTGGTATACCAGATACATATTGAACAAGTTTTACAAAACTTTTAATAATAAATTATTCTGCCATTACGATAGGTGACAAGTAATTCAGCCGTATAAACTAGTCAAAACCGCGATTGAATTGTTTTTAATTGTTTTTCTTTTTCGTTACTAGTATATATACCTGCAAAATAATTGTGGCTTTATCATCTCAAAAATGGTTCAAAAATGGTTCAAAAAAATTGCTCATGCATACAAAACGCATATTTATCTGACTAAAAATAACACTAATACGTAATAAACACTAATGAAATACATATAAAGTCTAGATGCGGCTGATGTGAAGATCAAAAAAATCTTCTTAAACTATTGAATGTTACAATCGGAGTAACATCTATAAAAAGTTTCAACTTGATTGTTTCGTCCCTGCTAAAATACGCCCCTTTGCTGTTTAACACGTTATTCTATGTCCTTTTTGGAATTAAAAGACAATAAACTATTATGCGAAAGAAAATATGTTTATTTATCATAGGTTAAATGCTCATAGTACTGTATATAGTAATGTATATATCTGTATGAATGTTTATACATGTTTTTTTTTTTTATACCGAGCAACAACAAAGTCTCGTTGATATTCGAAAATGAAAATTACCATAAACAATCTTTGTATGATGATATCACATCCATATGCAGTATAACTACGTCTATATAACTATATGTATACATGTATAACTTACATGTATGCATATATAACTTATATGTACAACTATATTACTATATTATTCCCATTATTACTATACGTATCACTATATCTTTATATCGCTATATTTATTATTTGTCACTCCCTTTTTTTTTTTTTTGTCTTAGTCTAAGTGATATTTTCGCGACAAAAGTGTTACCAAAACAATTATAACCTTAAATATTCTTTAAATTCTTTCTAATTTATAAAATCGATTGTTCTTTTTTAAATTTCTTCGAAGAAGAAGTCTTACTTCTTTTTTATTTTAACGCTAAGCAAAAAAATTTTTTCTAAAAATTGTTTCACGTGATGCAACCATTGTTCACATGCAGGCATGACCGAATGCGCTTTTCAGCATAGCATAATTACATAATTTATAATTGGTATAATTAGCTTTCTTATACAGTTATATACAGTCCTTCAATTATCGTAAACAAACGAATATTCCGAAAAAGAACATCAAAAGAACAATTGCTTTTACATACGGCTTTTCTATAATAACCATTTGAAATTAAAGTTTTTCCTTCCGAAACTACTAAAAAAAAAAAATAGAAAAAAAAAATTGGGCGTAACTATATCATGTGTCACGTAAACAACAAGCGTGACTTGCATTCTAATGAATTACGAGTAAATTTCCAAAAAATTTAACCAATATGAATTCAGCATTGTTACATGGATGCACGTCAAGGACTAAGGGCAAAAAGTCACCTGCATAAGATAACTACGATTATAACTTTTCATTATTCCTATTATGATAATTATGTTTATATAAACAAAACTACTATTAATTTGAAAAAAAAAACGCCTTCATTATCTGTATAGAATCAACTTTTTATAAAAAAAGTTATTACGCGCAATTCGGTTCCATAAGTGTGTGAATATTTTATCCGAGAAATTAATTCAGGCGCGTGTAACCCCCATTTGCCCTTCAATGTCTTGTTTTCTTGATTTTTCGTGCATATCTTCATGAAGGCTAAATTAGCATCAATCACACCTTTCTTTCAAAAAAAAAATGAATACCTTTTTTTGGTTAAACTTTCTCCACCCCCAAAGCATCATCATTAAAAAAAAAAATTTATGTGCAAGTACGTACATACGTATGCACACATATTTTTGATTAATAATTTTTATGAAATACGGTTAGATTTACCAACCAAAAACTTTGAATGAATCAATCTTTTTTTTTCAATCAGCCTTTATGGCTTTTCAAATATATCACAAGATTTATGCCATCGTAATGTATCATACATACATGACGCAGTACGTCTTGTCTTTGATTATGTAACTAAATTTCTCGTGATCTTGTGTCGACTGAATTTCCGATTACAAATCCGAATATACTTAAAGTTTTAATCAATCAAGTGATTATATGATAATCTGACAGCATTCAATATTTGTAATTGTAAATATAGTTTTCATTAGTGTTAGATTTATTTTTTATTTATTTTATTTATTTATTTATTCTTTTTTTTTTTTTTTTTTTTTGATAAATTATTTAATTACTATTTTCTTAATGGTCTCTCATCTATCATTCATCTATTCATTAAACGTGTAACATTTCGAGGACTTCCATTTCGAATGTAATTAGCCTATTATTTTACCCTATTTATGCTTCCTCTTTTCATTATTTCATTCGTCCTTTTTTTTTGTTTTTTTTTAGAAATAGATCTCAACGATTGTGTAATCTTCATAAGTCATTTACTGCTGATTACTGACTTTCTCGGATTGTTTTATCCGTGAACTGGCCTTTTCCTTTTATACATTCCAAAGATATTTCTTATTTTGTGATAGAAAAATAAAATCGAATGTCTATCTATATTTTCACGTGTTAACTGTTAAGGGGAGCGCTCACGGATAAAGTGCCACTTTTTAACTGCTTTTGGTACTTAGCACCCAGAAAATTTTGTGCTAGGTTTTGTCATAGGTTTTAGTCACCAATATTGTAGATATATATTTTAAACTATATATATATATGTATATGTATATATATAGTTAATTTTATGTATATATTATTTATAAAAAAAAAGTTTTTAAATTTGAACTAGAAATTTTATTTAGGTTAAAGTTTAAAATATTTAATTATCGTTTTTTTTTTAATAGGGGATAAATTTTTTTAACTTCTATATAATAAATTAATTCTAACTTATCTTTTTTACCTAAATAATATATATTAATTTTTTATATATATGTAATTAAATTATTTTTAAATTAGAATCAAAATTGAATTAAGGTTGGAATTTATAATTAGTAATATAAGTCTATATTTAACGATTTTTGTGTAATTAAAATGTGTACTATATGTATATATTTTTTTAAAAAACACAGTATATACGTAGTAATTTTTTATAAATAAAAAAAATTACTATTGTAATAACTTGTAGTTTTTAGTATAAAAAAAATTCCAAAAAAATAGTAAACCTAATTGTTAAAATATAAATTTAAAGAATATATTATGCTAATATTAGTTCTATTTGGCTATTTTTAGAAATAGTTCTATTAGTAGAATTTTTATTATTTAAACTTTTTATAACTATTTATTTACTTATTATAACTACTTATTTACTTATTATATTTACTTATCTATTTATTATTATTTTTTTAAAGCAGTCATATCACAACTTTATTATTTAGATTCAAAATTACAATTGAATATCTAATTTATGACCAATACCACCTTATACTAAAGTGTGATTTACCTGGTTTTTAATTGAATCTATGTGCAATCTGTCAAGAGCAAAAACAGCCTTATTGCTTTTTCTAAATCTACCTCAGATTTTGAGTCTGCAAATCATTACCAGGATCTACTAGCCCATTATAACTATCTCTTTTTTCTCAATTTTCTCTATCTAGATTTTAGTAAAAAACTATACCATAATTTATCTACAATAAATAAACTAAAAAAAATAAAATAAAAAAAAAATAAAAAAAGAAAACAAAAACAAAGAAAAATAAAATGAAGTAAAAATATACACTATAAAATAAAAGTAAAAATAAAACAAAATAGAAAAAAACAATAAAAAAAGATCTACATACAAAAACAAAAAAGGTACTTGTGTAAAGCTTAAAAAAATTATATAACAACTGCAATAGTTGTATATTTCTATTGTAAAGCTTTACCTTATTATTTGTTTTTTTTTTCGACCTTGCAATCAACTCTAAAAAATTTTGCTCAATCCACCTGAGGAGAAATTTTTGACCTGGAGCTCTGTTCAAAATAGTAGCACTATATTTAATAAACATATATTGCAATTTACTAAGCTGTTTGAATTTGAATATAAACAATATCAATCTTTTAAAGGAAGTAAGCCAAATCCTCACCTAATAGTTTTGTCAACAAAGTTGGCCTTTGCTACATTCCACCAAGATTTTTTATACAAAAACACTATTTACCAGTTATTTTGTATAATAATGCTCTTAGTTTGCATATTAAATATTCTTTTAAAGGAGTTTCTTAAAAAAGCAGTTGATCTTAGACAAACAAACCACTATATTGACCATGACTTTTCAACAAGTTGTTATAGTTTTTCTTTAGTAGAAATACTTATCTACTTATTATAATTGCTTAACTACTCAAATAACTCTTCCCAATAATTACTTGTACCTAAAATTTAGCAAATGGAAAACAGAACTTTTGTTGGAGAAACATAGTCTTCTTGCAGTTTGTTTAGAAGTTAATTGCTTTTCTAAGGGACTCCTCTAAAGTAGATATTCAGCATGTAAGCCAGGAGTGTTATTATACAAGATAACTAGCAAGTAATGTCTTTGTATAAAAAATCTTGGTAAAGTGCAATAGTGAACTTGCTCATTTTTATCGACGAAGTAAGTTGGCTATTACTTCAAAAAAGAACACAGGGGAAACAACAAAGTTCCAGTGGTCCAACACACTCCTTAGAACTTTTAGAAATACCTACAACTATATATCTATAAATATATTTTTACAGTTTTGAAATTTTTTTTAAAAAAAGTGAGAAAATCAGCATATCCTCTTCAAAAGATCAGCAGTGTTTACTTATTCCAAATTAGGATATGTCTACCGAAATGGAACCTCCTATGAGCTTATTTGGATTTTGCTTTGCTAAATAAACAATAATAGCAGTACTGTTTATAGTATAGGGGATCAGAGAAATCATGTATAGAAATTTCTTAACGTTAGATATTTTTTTTTCTTTTTACTTCTTTTAATACATATAGTGTTAAATTAGATTTTTTCTATACAACATTATATAATTTTTATAGCCTAACACAGGCAATAATAGTGTCATCATAGCCTTTTTTTTTTGGCCTTTTTCTTCTTGTTTCCTTTTTACTTTGTTTTTTTTTAGTTTCGTTTAGTTTAGACTTTCCTTCTTTTTTAGTTTTTCTTTTATTTCATATATATATATTTTTTTTTTTGTTTTTCATTTGTAGTTTTTCTACCTAGAAGGCTAGGAGAAAAAGGTTGGGAAAGAAGATGGTTATGATGAGCTAATAAACCAGATCAGTAATCTGGGAATAAGTCGGTTGAAGTAAAGTAAGCTAAACCTAACTAGAAAGATTAAACTCATCTTTGGCAAATCGCATATAGATTCAATTAGAAATCAGATGAGCTATATTCCAGATTTTTTGCTATAAGGCATAATGTAATTCAGACAAATATTTCGGGAAATATAGTATCTTATCAATAAAGCAGACATGTGATATGGCCATTAAATTTTTTTAAAAAAAAAAAATTGCTTAACTACTTATTTATTTAGTATAGCTACTGTTTTTTTCACTTAAACAGTTTTACTAATACTCTAATGAAATTTTAATTACTTCTAATTTGCAAGTCTAATATTACCTAGCTAGTAAATAAAATTTAATATATATACATACATTTTATAGATAGAAAATTTTTTTGTATATAAAAAATATATAATACTGTATACAAAGTATATATAACTTTTTAATAAATTATTTAAAATAATATATACTATATTATTAGCTCTACAATTGCAGTATAATTTCTATAAGTCACTTCTTTGCCAACTTATTATTTCAATACATAATATCAATATACTATTTTATTTACAGCATACCTTTCAATAAGATATATTTTTAATATTATATTTTTTCAATAATTCTTTTTTTAGACAAAGCAATTTCCCAAAAATTATTTTTCTAAAATATAATTTTAACTAATAGTAGTTCTAAATCAAGCCAATTTCATATTGAGGAAATAATTATTAGAAAATATTTTGTCTATTGTTGAAAAAATATAATTTTTCTTTTAATAACCTTGCACTAATTTATTAGAATTTTTGTAATTTACAAAATTAACTATCTAATTTACATATTAGTCAAATACCCAGCTGCTATAAAAGTGCCCAAGCACTGATGTTTGCCAACAAGCTCCACATACGGTACTACCCGTATTTAAAAACCTGCTATAGCTTGGTACTCAGCTACCTAAATTCGAACCGATTACATTTTGCCTTCCTTCTAGACTTATTCCACCAATGTTCAGGCAGAATATATTTTCTCCTACTTCTACATAGTGCAAATATATATGCCAATTTACAAAAGAAAGACTTCTTTTAAGAGCTGATCCCTTCTTTCAAACTATCT